>JAQFXM010000620.1:0-45063 GCA_034693345.1 Entomobrya multifasciata | reverse complement strand
TTTACCACGTTCTCACTTAATAACCGCTTATGTGTGTGCATTTTCTTAATAGCTACTGTTATCTTATTTTCAACTGTCTTCATGTGTTTTTTAAAATCTAAGTTGCTATCAAGCCAGATTCCCAAGTATTTGAAATTTTCTACAAATTCGACTGGCAATCCATTGATCTCAAGTACATGTGTATTATTTTTTATTTCCTTGGTTGAAATTCGATCGTGTGCTTTGTAAAACAACATTGCTTTTGTCTTATCGACATTAATTGTTATACAATTTTCATCACACCATTTTTCTACTTTTGTGATGCAATTTTGTAGTTGTGAAAAATAGCATGCATTCCATGTAAAATCCAGAAATCCAGTGGTTGAGCTGTAGAGAATAGTGATTTAATATAATTAAAAATATGATATTGATAAAATGATGATGATATACAACCACACATATAATTGTACACTGATAAAAAGCGCTTGGATAAATTTGATAATACATGTCTGCGTGATTGCCACGAAATAAGGAATCAAATCAACAAGTTAGGAGTTGCCACCTAAAAACATGTAAAGGTGTGGCCAGAAGCAAAACTGACTTTTTAAAAATGTTAGTATAGATTGGAGTACAAATATGCTATCGAGCTTTTAAATCATGTTCACGCAATGTTGATTTGCTTTGCTTTCTTTGCTCTGCTTACCATATATTTATCAAGAAAGGTTTAATCTTTAATTGGTCTTGATGGAAGAAATAAGTCTGGTCGGAAATCTCCACGAAACTTGTTGTGTTACAAGCTGTGTGGCAATGGTGGTGAATGTGGAAAAGTAAGGTGAAAGAATACAAATTTAAAATCCTTTTCCATGTGCATGTAACATAAGTTTAACGTATTAAAAAAGTGTTAAAAATATCTGCTCTGCTGCTGCTGTGTAAGATAAGGTCAAAAGTGAACCAGTTTTTGAGATCTGTAAGAAGTCTTTTCATCATAATCATTATTAGGTAGTGTTGTTATCAGCTTGTCTATCTAATCGATTGAAGGGATTATTAAGGACCTCGCTGTGGAATGATGGAAAAGGGTCTTATTTTACCAAACATTTTTATTCACGCTTTGTGTTTCTTTAAAATAGATGCATACGTTTATCCAGAACAAAGTAGAGGAATGACTGATTGGGCAGCTGGATAAGAAGGTACAATCGATCATTTTACTAACATGGACATGGACAAGCTTAGAAAATGAGGTGAAAACGGACCTTGCTTTTATAATTTGTAAAATTGATTAAAAAGTAATAGAAGCAAGGTGTACAGTTTTATATAAAAGTTTCAATTATTAAAATATAAAAACATACTTCCCATTCGCAAAAGTCAACTGCTGGTTAGGTGAGGAGAAAAGTACAAAAAGGTGATTTATGCATGGATAAAGTAGAATTCGCAGATATCTCAATTGCGAACCATTTTTGTGGAAAAGAGATTACATTTTGGTTGAAACACCAGCGCAGCGGTTTTGAGATAGAAAACTTATGGGAAGTCAGTTCATATGCATTACTTTCATGATGTAAGAACAGGCCATCAGTAGGGAAGTTGGAATAACATTGCATTTCTCTACATCTTAAGCACGTTTTTATATAAAGCTTTTCACTTTCAGAAGATCAAGAAGAAGAATTTTACTCTCTACATACACTGAAAATGATCGCAGAGATATATAGATCACAAAAAACGACAGTGAATATAAAGACTTGATGCGCTATGTCCAACTTTGCAAGTCAATAAGAGATAAGAATACGAAAGACAACACAGCCATTAAGTGTTAACGATAAGTCACTAGTGGTTTGACTTTTCATTCTATCAGACTTGCTGTCGTCTGCTTTAGAAAAATAACCTTTTCAAGTCAGTGTACAAAAATAAGCACCATACAATATGCGCATATACAGAAAAAAGGGCAATTGAAATGACAGTCCCCTTTTACACAAATGTAGTATGCTTTACCAGTTTTCCCTTTTCAGATGGAATTGTGATCCTTTTATTTGTGATCCTTTGCTTGATTATCGATTATAATTTATAAATATGAGACATTACAAAAATGCATTTTGAAAATCATGTGGTTGCTGTAAAAATATGCACTCCAATATTTTTATGGGATGACTGACAAAGTGTTTTTATTTATTTTATCATTAAGTTCGATTTAGCACGGCTAAATAAGTAATCTATTTACATTTTCTATAGTATACTGGCGAATGATTTTTGGTTTTCTTATTCTAAATCTAAAGTACATACGGCCGAAAAAATAAATACCCATGATTATAAAGCAATTCATCATACTCAATTTTACTTAACAAAAGTGGACATCAAAAATAATATTCGTAGAAAAGTAAACAATTAACTTTTATTAGATGATCAGATCATTTTATATATGGTTAATGATTCAATAATAATTTTAAAAACAAAGTTCTACAGAACAATGCACAGGTAATTTATTTTTTTACTTGCAATGGTACAATTAAAGTATGATACTATATAGTCGGCAAAGGCCAATGTTTTTTTACCATACATTTTTTACTAATAGCTAATTGAAAATTAAAACCATCCATTCTTATAACTCAATACTTATTTTTTAAGCCAAGTTTAAAGATTACATTTTGATCTAACTACCATTTTATATGAGAAGGGATTGTGCAAAGCAATATATTCAACTATTTACATGGTGTTTGAAATAGCTACATTCATTACAATAAAATTACAAAGATTAGGAACATAAAATTCTTGATAAACTTTTACAGGCATATATTTTACAAAATAACATCAACCAAAACCTTTTATTATAATTTGAAATTATACACGATTATATTTATTTACTGATGCATACAACAAGCATTACGCAAGACGAGATTGGATTTATTAAAACTACATTACATTTGTATCGGCGAGACAATATCAACATATGCACATCGCATTTTATCTTAATTCCTAACAATAATACAACTTCACAGCTATAAATATATTTTCACTCAGCTCCCTTTCCTTCTTCATTAAAAGAGGAGCAAAGCAAGCAACAGCACAAGATAATTTTTGGTCAAGAAAAAAATGTTTAATGGAATGGAACTGGATTACTGAGACTTTATTGTTCCAGTATTATAATACTTTTGTGTGGTAATATAAATATACATTAGATATATAGCTAAATTAAGTACACATAAGAACAAGAGTAATGTACTTTACTATATCTAGCTGAAAATGGGTATTTCTTTTTACTCTTTTAGATGGGCATCCCTTCCCTACGTATCCGAATTATGTACTCAAGAGAGAAAAGGGAGAGCTCAACAAAATACAACAATCCCCTTTTCCTCATCGCATCTCATGAAGCACATGAGACCAAAGAAAATCACTCAATCGTAAACTAATGGATCATCTTGTACAAGTTTATATTGTAAATACGAATGACGTGTGGTGGTGGAAAAGTGAAAAGAAGGGTGTTGGTGTCACCGGGATTTAGGTATACTGATTTTTTATGATATGGACATTTTTCGAGGGTACTATAACGCTGACTAACAAGTAATTCCTAAGGATCTGGAAAACCGCAATTAAGAAAGGACTTCATCTCGTAGAGAATCTGGTGATCCTATGGGAGAAGGGCTTTTGTTACTACTTAGACTGCCGACACTACCACTACCTCCCCCTCCACCGCTCAAATGATGTGATCGATTCCCTGAATTATTTATTGGAATGGAGTACGGGGAATAGCGATGCATTCCACTTATTGGACTACTGGGTGTTGGGCCACCACCACCACCAGAAGAATTAACTGGGTACATTGGTCTGGGTAACCGGGGAAGCGTTGATTCATTGGAAGGTCCTCCTAAACTACCAGGAGGGGCATTACTGCTTCCGTTTGACAGTGGTCTTCCTGGAGGCATTCCACCGCCAGGTCCATTAGGATGATGAAGACTTGATAAATGATTCGGAGATGTTGAAGACGCAGAAGATGTAGAGACCGCTGCCATTGCTGCAGCTAGTTGGGCATGATGTGCAAGTAATGTTGGAGCCAAACCTTGTAAACCTTGTAAACTGGCCCACTGACTCCACAGTTGAATTGGAAATGGAATTTGGGGTGGACCTCCAGGGGAAGTACTACCACCGCCAGGTGAACGAGGATCTCCACCTCCAGGCATTCCTCCCGGACCACCTCTTCCGCCACCAGGACTGCTAGCGCCTGGACTCTGCTGCTGAGATGAGGCTGCTGCCATTGCGTAAAGCTGTGATAAACTTCCATTAATATTTAAAGCATTTGCAGCTGCGGCCGCAGCAGCAGCATGATTAGATGGAGGACTTCCAGCAGGAGGCCCAAAGTGGGGAAAGCCGCCACCTCCTCCGTGCATTCCCATGTGGTTCATGGAAGCAAACTGATGGTGACTTAAACCATGAGGACTGACTGGTCCACTTGTAGGAAATGGAGTTCTCAAGCCTAAAAGTTGAATTCTTGCTTGCAGTAAAGCTTTCTCTTCCATTGTTAACGTGGAAGATGCCATTTCCAGGTCAAATGGGCGAAGTCCTGGCGCCCTCATATGTTGGTCGACCAACATGGACTCCATTGTTTCCCTATAAGAGTAAAAGAAATGTTCATCACTGTGAACAATTAGTCTACAAATTGACATTTTTACTTAGCAATTAATTTTAAAAGCTTTAAAAAGTTGTCGAGTTGTGTGCAGCAAATATACATACTTAAATCTGGCAACATGATGCATTCTAAAAAAGAAAATTATTGGTTTTATGGCTCTTTGGTACAAATACCGTTTGTTTTGTAAAAAGGAGAAGAAACAATCAGTACAATAAAAGTATGGCTATTATTCTCTACCACTCATGATTTTACATTCAACAGTGACAGCTGCCTCCTCTTCCATAACACATTACAAACACGTTTACCATAATACGCATGCATGATTACATAAACAGTGACTGTTGTATTTTTTATTAACTGTGGCGGCGCCGTGCTATCAGTTAATAAATTTATGTACAAACTTGACTTATGTACACAAAACAATAAACCATCTCACACAAAAAAAATCTTTGTGTTTTGTACTTCAAACGTGCCATAACCTTTTCCTTTCTTTTTATTTTATGATTACGAAAATTACTTGATAAGTCGTTTTGTTTTGTTCTGATATTATGTATATTATATTGTGGTCCAGCACCTATCCACACGCAATATTTCAAATTGCTCCGGTCCCGACCAGCCGACTATAAAGGAGCGTTATAAAAAGTCATAAAATGACCAGGAATAATGTCTACACAGTATAGTGTTAGTGTGTTAGGGCTATTATGAATATTATCCGGTAGTAGATACATTATGCATAGGAACCCTTTTTTCTGCCGAATTAATTCTCCAATTTTGAGTTATTATTAGTATAAAAACTGTCGCCGCCGGAAAAAATTCATGGAGTTTTGTATTAGTATGGACTGCTAAGGGCAATTAAGGAAATCCGGCCATGAGCGTCAATGGGCTTGTAATGACGAAGAAAGCACCCGACCTGAATAAACCACGCTTTGTTACATGGAATACTAATATTATGAACTCTGGGCTACTTTGAAACAAAAAACATGGCATAATGACCCAGCTTGATGATGACCATTGGTAAAGGCACGTATAAAAAAGCTTTTTGTAATGTACAAACGAATGTTTTCAACATAGCGCGACGATTTGTAAGAGTGATAAGTTTCTTTTAATGTGAAAATTAGATGCATACTGAAATTTTCGAATGGTGCAAACAAACGTTATGCCGAACTTTTGTAATTTAGTTCCAACTTCAACCAAGATCAAGTTTTTGTTTAAACGTTTGTAGTTATCCTGTAGCACTTGAATTTAAAAATTCTTACATTATATTCTTCATTTTAATGTATTTCTTATCCAATCAATCATACCATTATGCATATAAGCTTCTCACTTTTTTAATTAGGCGACTTTTATTCCCTGTTTTACAATAATTAGGTATGCTATGCACACGTCGTGCAATTTCTAGAGAAAGAGATTTTACCAGCAGCAGTGGGGGTAGACAAGTCAAGTAGCCTGCCATGTTTCGCTTAAGAAGTTGCTTTTTAGTTTTTAGAGCCAAGAAGCTGTCTTGCATGAATTCAGGGAGCATTTAACTCATTTTCAATGCATTTTTTGATGACGTGATGAAGTCAGAAAGCAATGAGCGTAGCAAGCAATCCAATCCAACAAGTCACAAACCAAGATGAAATTTTGCCACAAAGGTGGCTACTTATCATTCTACTTATTATTAAATTGCAAAGTTTTTTTAATTTTCAAGGAGGCTCTTATCAAGCTTCTTGTTGTAAGGTAGGTGGCATAAAAAAGTCAGCAGCAGCAGCCATCATTGCGTATGTAACACCACCACAATTACAACTTTTGTGGTTGTGTGGATTAGTTCAGTTCAAAGATGAAAAAGAGAGATTAACAGGCAAAATAGTCTTAGGGATATTCACAGTCTGTCACTCAAAATTAAATTTCAGACTGAGCTTACTTGGCTCGCTCAGAGGAGGCATCATATCACTCAACTCACAAGAATAACAAAAGTTTTTTTTACCTCTCTCATTCAAATGAATTATGAATAATGAGCTGAAAGGTAAAAACCAAAGTATTATTTCATTACAAAAATTACAAGGTAGCGTTTTCTGCGTTGATGGTCGTGGCTGGTTGGGTAGCATAAACATCTCCACAACTTTGTATTTTAACATTAGACAGTCACACAATCGTCATCTGCTTCTAATAAAAAAAGTAGCGATTTTTTCTTTACGTCTTTTTTCTATTGTTCCATCACCAACCACCATCATAAAAGTTTTTTTCTTGGTGGTGGAAATTCAGGATTCAGAAAATAACGCATAAAATTATTATTACCTGTAAAATGATAATCGTTTTTACACAGCGCTTTCAAATCTTCCTATCCATCTTTCCTCTTATGAACCAGCCAAGGCTACCTTTTGACATGAGCAGAGCAGTCATCAGATCAGAAGAAAACGAAAATTGTAATAATTGTAACGTAATAAGTATAATTGCATAAATGAAGGAGGATACAAGGATAAGTACAAAGAAGAAGTTTAAAAAGACGACGATGATCGTGATCATCATAACCATCTTCATAAGCAGATGAGAGATCAACTTGAGTTCACAGATAGGAAGAGAGCCAAGTAGTAGCAGATGCGTGACAAAAGCCTGTTATAAAAATTGTACATGGAAGCCCATGTAATTGTTTCTTCACATAAGAAAGCAGCCAACAACAAAGTAAAAAAATATTCACGGAAAAGCCAAGTCTCAAGGAAAAAAAGGCGAGAAAAGCCTTATCACTCTCAGGTAACATATTTATGCAGAACTTGACGGTAATGTAGATACTATATAACTCTTTTCTTTACTACTGGTTTGCTTTCAGTATAACCATCATCATTATAATTATTATTTTATTACTGCAAACTACACACAAAGGTGATTATGCTGATTTCCATGATGATCATGCTCCTTGTTCTGTCCCATCTACTTTGCATAACCGTCAGAATCAGAGTCAAAAGTTCCCATCATTTCACAACAGGTAGGCACAATGATGCACGATTTGTGAGTACAAAAAGGACTAACATAAAGTCAACAACTGACAACGTTTAAAAAAAAGTAGTAAAACTATAACCATCAACGTCATCATCATCATCATAATAATCATCATTTTCATGATTTTTTGGTGGCCACACTACTTGTTTTTTTGTGCCCGTGAAGAATGAATAAATCACGAGTTGAACTTAAAATTTACTGAATTTCGAGATGCTGCGAAACTAAAGAATCATCGCCACGAGACTTCAAATAAAAATCAATTTTCAATGTGTCCTTTTTAGCCAACAAACAGCCCAGTCTAGTATCTAGAACATTTTTTTCTTTTAAAGAAAAATAATTTTTGGAGAAAGATTTATTATCAAACCGCTCAAAGCTAATTTCAGCTACAGGGCGAATCTGTTGATTAATTTTAGGGTATTTTTATAAAAGTGAAGCAAGTAGTGATTGATTTTTGAAAGATGAAAGTTTTTATTTTTTAAACGACATGAAGAAGAAAGGTGTTGCGATCTGATATGCCTGGTATTTTCTGCCCCATGACTGAAATAACCTGTGTGGTATGTAAATTAATGTGAGGAGATGAAAATGATGAGGATGAAGAAACTCCTCATAATTATATGTGCTCTCACCAACATCAACATCTACTTTACTTGGTCAGCAGATAATTACAGGATGCAAGTAAAGTTGAGTTTGAGAGTTGCCCTCTCTCTCTGTAAGATTTTTGCAGCCGCTTGAATCATCATCAAGCAAAATGGATCAAAAAACGTTATATTTTGTTTGTGTGAAGTGAATGTATACACCCATATTATAAATTTGTGGGTACAATAACTTGTTGATGATCATCATCACATATTCAGCAAACATTTTTTCCGACACACCATCACCAATACAGCAGCAACATTATGGAGAGCGGTGCCTTTTTACTCCCGAAGTCAAATTAAATAACAATAATAATCGTACATAAAAGCAATTTTCATGATAGTATGGATGGATGATGATGAGCTGTGAGAGAATTTTGATAAAAATGGTAATGGATTTTTTCTCACTCTGGTTGGTTTAGTTTTGGTACACCACTTTTTATGTTTCGCTCATAATATTTAATAGAATAATATTGATAACAATAAAAACTTGGCGGTCCCTTTTACAATGATCTGATACTTAATAATTTAACACTACACGGGAGAAAAAGTGAGTATATTTCTGCTTATCAGCCTTGCATATCAATAACTTATTAATGCATAATTGATAATGATAATGCTAAAAAATAAATTTTTGTAATGGAAAATTCAAGTGGTTGTAGTGGTGTCGGTATATTTTTCAGGTAGCACCATATGAAAATTAGTTAGAATAGTACGTTGAACATGAACGTGTAAACGCTTATGTTAAATGCGCAATTATTGATTTCAATAATAATTTTTATAATCATAATTTTAAACTTTTTTACGTTGTAATTGCATCATCTGCCACTTTACTTTCATTAAATTGCAGTGGCAGACGCAGGGAAACAACTTTTCAACTGCATATTTTCTAGTCAAGTGATGAATTCACAAAATTATAGTTCATGTAGTGCCGGTTTTTCACTGGTATCTCAAGTATTGTTTACGAGCTTATTTTGTATCCAAAGTTTTTACACTTGTAAATTTTATTTGTGAAAAATTGATTACCTATTTTAATTTGCATATTAATTTCCACATCAGCACTTTTTAAATGATTGTTAAACAATATAACTGCTACCGGGTATCTCCCAAGAACGATGACCCATATTGTTATAAAAGTTGTTCTTCTTTCTTTGTACTAGTGACATATTATGCTGTCTTGTTCAGGTTCATTTACTCTGACAATCTTACAAAGCTCATCGCATGAGATAGTGTTTATCCATCAATCGCCAAAGTCGTTGTCACTTATCATCATTATCATAGTCATGGTCGCTTCTATCATCCACTCGCATACAAAAGGGGTTTGATTATTAAAAGCAGGTTGACTTGGCTTTGACTAGTCAAAGAAGAGTGAACAAAAAAGAGTGAAACAATAGAGGCTCAAATCAAATTATGTGATGGGCAGTGAGATAACAATAACTACAAGACAACTACAACGTGCAAGGGGTGGTACAATACTGTGTTCTTAAACGCTAACTTGTATTTAATTAGAGCTGAAATGAAGCCGACCTTTCTGTCGGCTTGAATCATTAATTCTGACAAGACAAGCTAAATCCATCTCCCTCTTTTTTTCTTCAGCAGCTGTATCTGTATCTAACCCTTTCTCTTGTTATAAGTCTATATAGCTCCTTTTTCTCTTTTCACCATTAAAACATTCATATAGTATGTATTAAGCCAATAGGTTGTACATTTCATGTTAATGATACTAATATGCATATTCTTATGCATTCATTACATATGCATTTCTTAAAATAATATTTTTCCTTTGCCCAGCTTTGATTGTTTTAAGAACCGTGCGGCCTTTGCTCTTCTCATCTTATTTTTGTTTTCCCAAAAACTCTACTTGAGTAGTCCAAAGAGAATTATTACAAAAAGAACGGGAACATGACACGATACATGATGATAGAAACAGATACATAATACGAGGAGACGCCGAAAACATCACAACTTTTAAGAAAATCTATAAAAGTGTTTGTGTGTATGTTGTACACTTTACTTATACCCATTATCAAGTAAAATAACAACAAAAATATATACCTTGTTGAAACCCCTTAAGTACTTGAAGAAAGACACGTTGTTAAGTATTGTGCACTTGTGCTTTACGCTAGTAAACTTGGATTTGTGTGTAAAAAAATGTAACGAAAACTTAAAAAGGGGGTTAGTCAGTCAGAAACTTTTTTTCTTCAAAAGTCCATCCGTCACACAACTACACTGATGCATTTGTAAAAGACCAGCTTTTAAATCCATGTTATATATCTATGTATATTTTTTATGTCTGTTACATGAAAACGGCGGGCGGAGGATGATGATCTTGTCTGTGTGGTATTTTTTACCCTTTTAATTTTACATACAATCCCTGAAATCTTTTCAGTTTTTTTGTGCATGTGTACATCTTCTTCAAATCTCATAGCCACACAACATGAAATAACCTTTTAAGTATGTGTATAATACACACATTCACAGGATATCATTATGATTATTATTATGCATGTAGTTCATAATAACGCAGCAGACAAGAGAGAAAAAGTGAAGTGAGGAACGTAACTAATAGAATCTCATCTGATGCCGACACTTTGCTGCCACTACAAACTAATGGACTTTGGCTGGAAAAAAGGAGGCTGACTTGAGAATTATTATGATTATATTAATATGAAATGAAGTGTACATACATTGTATATCTATGTTAAAAGAATGGGATGCCGACCGCCCGCATTCTCTTTTTTTGTTAATACTTGCCACACCATTCCACATAAAGTAACTACTGATAGCGATGATGCCAGAAAGAATTAAGAAACCGATAAAATTTGAATGAACAAGCTTGCATACCAACCAATAATATGTTTGCTTGCGATTTTGTCAATCAACCAATAAAAACCAAACTTTGCAATGAAATGCACTTAATTATAATGCACGAAACTTTTAAATTGTAAGTTTTTTCTCCAAATGAAATGGTAATTAAATGTATGCTGTACTTTATTTTGCTGTGTTATTTGTGTTTGTACATAAAAAACAATGATTTAACTGTACACAAAAATGTTGGGTGGTCAGTCCCTAAAAACATTATTTAACACCCTTTTTTCTCAACAAAAAACAATACATTTCGCTTTCAAATTTCTTTCGTCTCCTTTTTTATTTCTTAAATGGGCTTAAAGGCTTTTTATGTTATGTACATGTTGATGAATAATGCTCCATCACCCCATAATGTCCATCAACATTACGAATTAGCAGTGGTTGTTGGTGTGTGTGGTGGTGGGTGAGCGATTTTTACCTAATGAGACGAGTCGACAAGTACAAGCTGTTAAAAAATGATGATCATCATGAGAATGGAAATGATTATTATGATGACTACATACTACGACGGTGCTGGTGGTAAAAAATTACGAGAAAAAAGGAGTATTCAACATTCACACAACTCATAAATATTTTGCCAACATACTTTATTATTACGGTTGATGTTATGAAGTGAAAAATTCGATGGGATATGGTATAATATGATATGAAATTAAGGAAAATGCATAATAAAAAATATGTATCTTTTACGATGCATGTTCTACAGCAAAAAATATATAATGTTTTTCAACATTTATTTAGAGCAGTACGTTTCATCAGAAAAGCCGCACAAACTTGTAAAGAAATACGAACGAGTAACAAGTCAAGTTATATCACACTTTAAACAGTTGACGACCATACAACCAAATGAAACATCATTTCGGCATGTAAATGCACGCCTAATTATAACAAAGTGTGTGGTAAAAAAAACTAAAGTAGAATGCAATCGTGCCTCCTTTCCGTAGCGCATTTCATGGGGAAAGACGAAAAACCCTAATTTACTCAGTATCTCATCTAGTGATCATCAAGAAAACTTTTTCTTTAATTTTCCAGATTACAATCTTTCATCAATAAATTTTCTCCAGAATTTGCAGGTGGGAAGTGCAGTAATGATAACAGGTGAGTTTATAATAATAGCAAGTAAGAGTGCATATTAACTTAAAAGATTTTTCAAGAACTACCAAGGAGCCACCTTGCACCTTAAAGAAACGGACGGCATGGTTTGAAATAATGTTGATTATTACACTTTTGTACGAAATGAAAATGAGACACGATGTGCTCACGCTTTTATACTTACTTTGTGTTATGATGTGTAATTCATGTTATTACATGTTACCGTTTTTCTCTTTCAACTCAACATGAAACGATGTAAAGAGAAAATCGTGAAACCCCCATCTATGGAACAAGATTGCTCTTGTTGAATGTAATCTGATTATGTAATATTATTACTTTGTTAGTATAAAGTCGTTTTATGATTGCTTCTGTGATGATGATGATGGTGCTGCTGCTTTTGATAAGGATCCCAACACTGCTAATCACTATTAAATGACAGGGATGAAATGGGACGGAGGAGAGGAAACTGTTTTTCCTCCAGGTTTTTTGTAACAATCAGCAAAAGAAATGGCCTAACCTATTTCTTTGAACTTTACAATTATTGTAAAATCAAATAATATATGTTTATTGGGATGGTCTGCTAAGAAAAAACCATGAGGAACACACACGGAGATATTGCTTTGAAAATTTACATACGTAGGTAAAGCGCATTGTTGTATGTGTTGGTATTATTGCCATGTACCTTTTTGATGATGATGAAAAACATTCCCTGAAGCGCAAATGTGTTCAAGACAGAGTTCAGGTAGCTGAAACACTACTGACTTTTCTGACAGGTTGACAATGAAATGAAAATGAACAGATACATGCAGGAGCAGTCACATGCCAACTTTTAAGCAAATCAAGGCATCATGCTTAAATTTCATAGTAGCAGCAAAGAAGCCAAGAGCTCCTTTTGTTACAAAAGAGAAAATGCCGTAATATTTCGATTTATCAAGGAAAGGGCATTTTTCGGAGCATCTAAATTATTAGAATTTTTTACAAGAAGGCTATACGTTATGACAGGATGTTAATGTTGAGGAAGGAGCAATTTTTATATTGGATTAATTAATTTGATCAAATTCTTGAGAAAAATATTTCCCAGTATGGTATTTGTTTGCACACAACCCTTTTCTTTAAGGAAAATGCGTGAAAATAAATTAATACCTCTCAAACTCCGTAAGTCTTGAAGAATCGCGAAATCCTTTTGCGAAGGGGTTGCTATCAATTTTTAGCTTGGTAATCTGAAACAAAAGAAAAGTAAATACATTAATTTTTTTTGAACAAGTACGTTACTTATAATAATGGTGATACACAATATACACAAGCATTCCAATCGATGAAGACAGTTAGCGGTACTACTACATCAACGTCAAGTCAAATTCAACTGTCAAGAATTAGACCGCTACTGTTACTGATCATGATCTTTTCTTTTACGCTACTACCACCACCAACCACAATAGTAGTATTTAAATTAAGTTATATATATATTATCAAGTACGACTTTTTCTCGCATGACTCATGTCACATTTTTTCTTGATTTAGTAAAAAGACAAACCTATTCATCTATCCTTCCATCCCAACATGATATAAAAACGGTCGAAGAAGATTTTATTGAGCTTGAACCTGCTAACGAGCAACAGTGCATTTTTACTTGTCTTAACATTTTTCAAAAACCCACGATAAAAAAAGGGATTCACTCTCTGTACATTTATTTTTCTCATTCTCCATCAATTTTAAATGTTCCATATTACTTTTGTATTTACAAAACACTTCTATTGCTTAATGGTCATAAAGAAAAGAAGAAAGCATTTCCAGACAGACAGGCATTATCATATCAACATTCTTACACAATTCATCAAGCAAAGGCACGATCAACTCAAACGACCTTTGTCTCACACACATTTTCACGACATGAAAGAGAACAAGTAAATCTGTCAGTGAGTTCCTAACAGGAACCATTTGTGGGGAAATAAAATGCAAGCAAGCTTGTTGTAGATTGTGGCCGTAGTTCTACTTTATCAAAAAAAACATTTAGAGTGCCATCTATCCAGTCATTCTTCTTATATTGAACTCGTACATTGCCCCAACCCAGGATAAGGCTTTATATAATTGAATAACTTTTTGTTACATCATAATAGCAGCTGCATTGACTATATACAGATAATCTTGACGAGAATATATTTATGAGTGTTTTGGATATCTTTTCAAAGTTGATAATGAGCAAACCTGAGTTCTTTTCAACTCTTCTCAAGAATTCAAACGACTTAGTGATGAAATGAAGCGTAAAGTTAATAACACCAAATAAACATACAGCACCATGCATGCCATCTCACAAAGATACTCAAGTCAACTCACACTATTGATACGGCTGATGATACCCTCACCCATTTCTGTATGCTCTCTAAAAATAGGCAAAGTAATTTAAAAAGATTCATTTCATTGGTATGAGATACGGTTGACGAAATGGGCTTGATGAATAACTTTTGTAGTTGACAGTTTAGCGAGTGTGCATGATGGTACATAAAAAACCGAAAAAAATATACACAGCTATTCATATATGTATAATGTACGTTTTTACTACATTTTTTCCCATGTTAACTTTTTTCTAAACATTGGCCCTTCGTTTTCCTCTAGTATTCTCCTTGTACAGTGAATGGAATTTATATTTTTCGCTTTTAAAATGATCTATGTGGCATTCACTGTCAGTATACTTTAGAAACTTCATCTGCGGCATTCATTTCCTATCTCCATTATGAACTTTTGTAAGCTTATATTTATATGAAAAAAGGGAATCTTTGAGTATTAAAGAGAGATGACTTTTAAATTACATTTCAGTAGACAAAGAAAGTTTGGTTATACTTAAGTCGCCCCAGCACATTTTCACACACTTTTCAGAGCATTTAATATAAGAAGTGAGCAGGGTGGTGTATATGATAGGAGCGACGAAGGTTGGATGAAAGAATCTCTCGACAACAAGCAGTGGGCTGGCTACTGGGTTTCCCTCTTTTACTCTTTGGAATATTTTTTCTCGGGAATTAGTAGGATGAGGCAAAGACTGGGTGGGTCGAGTGATGGTAAACGACACATTATGTGCATGTGTGGCATTATCAACAGCAGTGCTAGCAGCAAAGCAAAAGTCTATTTTCTTCCATGAAAGTTAAAAGTATAACAAGCGGATGCATACAAGATTACATTACAACATTTTGAGTTATGCGGGGGAAATCAAATGATCCGTGGAGTGTGAGTCTTGTTCGCAAGCGTGGTGCAATGCAGTATAATTGGGCCACCAAAGTAGTCAACGAGATGATGAAGTGTCGAGATCACCTTCCACCACATTTTGCATGCCATCACTTCAACCAACACTTTACTTCACAAGAGTGTTGTTAACTGTGCTATCATAATCATTATAATATATATATAGAATATAATGAGAACTAGTAAAGCACACAAGAGCTAATGTAGTAATTCGCCATGTTATGCTTTGTGTGAGTGGGAGTATAGTAGCGGCAGATGTTTAACACTGGCTTTTTCAAATGTGCTCGCTTTTCTCGCCCGAGATATTTTACGCATAAGTGCTATGTTGAAAATACAGAGAGAAAAAAATCAATGTGATGATAAAGCTTGCGAAGGAACAGCATGTCATGATGTTCTTAATGAACGTGTTTTATACGATTTTTTGAAAATATGTGAAAATTCTCTTATACACACCCAAAATAATTTTCAACGCATCCAAAAGAAAACCTTGAATTCACTGACTTAAGAGGATCTAATCTAAGAAAAACACATAATGGAAGGATCTTGTGCAAACTATTGTACAGTTTATCTTTTTACAGTATCAAATCAGCAGGCTTCTTTTCTCAGGAGAAAATATATATTTTCCCCATCGAAAGAGAAAATGTACAAAACAATTCCAACCACAATCAAAAAACATATTTAACCTAACAAACCAACCATGCACCATGAAGAAAACGAATAGGTAGCAAGCAGTAGCGGCTTTGTTGACTGTTAAAGTTTTTAGAAGCAGAATGGTGGAATTTCACCATAAGAAAAAGGCATGGACCCTTCTCAATTTCACGTCTCCATAAATTACCATGCATTACACTTTCCAACAACTTTTGAGTAAAGCTGAGTGAATTTAAGACGATCTTGAAAAACCTTACTGACTTTGTTTTTCGGAGATTTTCAAAAGGCAGTATGTAGTGCATAAAGTGTACACTTTCAATTAAAATGTTAACATATCTTGTAATTATTTTAAGAACAAATTTTATGCATTTTAAAAATCTGAACACGAAAGCCCTGCATCCAATGCAATGCTCGAAAACAGTTGACACTGCAGCTCAACAACTATCCCTTTTCCTTTTTGTTTTTCCCGAAGAAAAAAATCTGCTGGCTAATAAAAATTATCAGTCTCGTGACGTGACGGCTCGCTTTGTCTGTCGGTCATTTATATTGATTCATTAATTTAGAACCATCCTGTGTGATGCATGCTGCACATACATACACAGCCTGTCGATAGCCACTCATTCACCCGTTTATCCCCTACTGATCTCTTGCTGCTGTTGATAATGATGAAGCAGTAGCCTTCCGACTCCGACTCGTTCGACGGATAGATCAAGCCAGTTGTTTTTCATGAAGACTTCACCGAAACGATTGATGGCAATTAAATAGGAGCAAAACGATCTACATAATATTTTATTAGAATTAGTTTCTTGATCAATTCAGCTATCGTGTGTGCATACATAAAATCTATAAAAAAGGAACTTATGCATATAATGCAGATCCGCTCCTTTAAAAAGAACTCAAGTCAGTTTGGGTTTTTAATATTCTTTTTTAAACTTGACTGATCATTCTTAAGCTCATATAGATTTTTTCATAACTTCTTATATTGAAGGAACACAAGTGCCGAAATTTTATGATCTCATTTTTATGACTTTTCTCTCTGATTCCTTGATTATTATTGCTATCTCCTCAAAGGAATTATCTTTAAGAAGAACCGAAAGCATGAGCCACAAACAACGTGAGCAGACAAAACAGCTATTATGTATTTTTAAACTTTATCAAGTCTGACAGATGTATCAGGTAGTAAAAATTATTAGCTTGTCTGGTAGGGGAATGTGGAGAAACTCATTACAGTGGAAAACGCATATACAATGTAGATGGGTAGGGATAACGGAAAATTTTCAAAGAGATTCAATATAAGATATAAAATATATAATGTGGCAGTAGATGCATATATTGCATATTATGTGTTTTTTAAACTGTGTGTAACTGATAAATCTTACACTTTTGTGTTGCAAGTTGCACGATGACCTTTTATTGTTCTAATTACACCTGATTGTGACTATTGCGAGTGTCTGACCGATTATTTTAAAATGTTCTTGTTACACTATGCAAGCCTTTATATATATTTTATATTCATAATACGCAAATCAAGCTATTACATCTAATTATTTGTTATTGCCAGTTGACCAACAGTAGAAAAAAATGCGATAAAAATGATCATACAAAGTACAGCCTAGTTTACGAACCAGTAGTGTAGAAATTAGCTAATCTATATTAATGAGCGCTTGGTTAATAACAGGCAATTTGAGTTCTGTGACGGTTCTTTTGGAGCAGCGTAGCAAAAAACGTAATATTCGATGGGTAAATTTGATTTGAGCTTGCATGCATGCTAATTGCCCATTTAACAAAAACTTGGATTTTTAGCCTAGCTTCCTATAATATTTTTTGTTGTTGAAATTATTACTGTGATGATGATGCAACATGATTATATTGTGGCGGTGATAGTAAACTGCCTGACGATGATGACGACGAGGATAACAATTGTTAGAAAAGAAAGCTTAACAACTATACAACAGCAGCAGCAAAACTTCGAATTCACCTTCACCGTCGTCATCAACGTCATTACTATTATCATCGAAGCGTCAGCAAAGGCATTAATACATACTAATTCAATATAGCAACACAAGCAGGGAAATTCATGTGGTATGTAGAATAGATATAACATTTCAATATATTGTATCATTATTATTAGTGGGTCCTCTCATTTTGTTACACTCTACCATGCAAAACTATACTCAATTGTTGCATGAAATTTACATAGAAGCGCTCTCACGTTATCAGTATAATGTGCAGTAATGCTATTTGTTAAACTTTGTTAGGAAACAAGGCGGACAAACAACACAAAATACAACGGAAGATCTCATCATTAAGCCATATAATGTATTTGTAATTGTTTTCTTCGTCTCTTTTACGCTACGACTGCTTCCATTTTGCCGACATGCTCATCCTCTCCTATAATCATCAGCTAAACAAAATATGTCGATCTACTGTGTGCTGAAAATCCTATCCAGTAAGAGAAGCAGGCACAGGCAATCAGCAGATTACATTATTACTCTTTTGGAATATTCATAACATGGCAGAGGGACAAGTCTTCTGCTTGGTCTTTTGGCTGTCGTTATTATCATTATTAGCAGTAGTGTGTGGAGAAATCACATTATTACTGTACCGTCATCATCAACAACAGCAACAAAAAACGTTGCGTTGGCTTGCAACTTGAGAAGTGTAAGCCTCTCACCACCACCGACCAAATTAGAAGTGTAACATCCGTCCTTCCTTTGCCACTTGTATATGGCAAATTATGAAGCTGCTGATAATCACGATAATGATGATAGTTTCCACATTTTCCCTATGCTGTTTCTTTTTCTCTGTCGAATGTTTGCTTGTTCTGATACTAGCAATAATGCTATTTATTACTACATCAAGAGCATCCACAACAATAAGCTAATATGTCGTGTCGTACATATATGCTCCAATAGTTGTTTTGTTAATGATGATGATGGTCAAAACGTAATTTAATGGCAACGGTGGATCACGTAATGACACTTGGATCTACAAAAAAGTTTTCGTGTGCGAGAAGCACACAAAACCAACAACCCCGACAGCAGTAGACTGCCAGTGTCAATTATACAGCCCGACACAGCCGACAGAGCATTAATCTGTACATTTCATTGTTGTTGTATTCGTTAATGTCTTTGTATTGCTGTTTGCAGAGACATTTTTGATGCGGTTACTTCCAAAGTGTGATTTGAACCCTTGACATGGTAAGATGTGCATAATTTAGAAGAGCACCTTCATCGGATAGAGATAGTTAAAGTGGTAAAATGATCAAAAATGTATTATGCATTGTATTATGGGTAATGCGATATAAAGCTATTTTCGTTAACGAGTTGGTAAACATGTAGGCTTTGATGCAATTAAAGTGGTAAAGGTACACCTGTACATAGTATCTACTCGTAATAAGTGCGAGAAGGAATGCCGTATACAACGAACTGGCGTTTTAATTGCCATCTACACGGACCAACTCTGACTTGAGTTGACTGGCCAGCTTAATGAGTAGTTGAATAGGAAAACAAAAGCAGTTGTTGAGGTGAGGAGCGGCGGAGCTGTAGTCTGTTTTGTAGTGTGTGGGCTGGTCTGGCTCACTTGCTCAGGTAGGCTGACAAGTGAGCTATTCAACAACTTTACATGTGTGAATTCTTTGGTTTTCATTGAGCTTCACCGACAATGAGCAATAAGTAGGGTGAAGTAGCGTGTACTTTACCAAGAAAACGTTGCCATATTTTAACCTCATAACGGTTTTTAACGCCTTTTGGCGTGATAAAACGCCCGACCCTTAGCAACTAGACACGACTATAGTCGTGTATGATTTCCGATCCTTTGAAATCTGTACACGACTATAGTCGTAGCAAAATAACCAACCTTTCACTACGCAACACGACTATAATCGTATTATTGCCTACCTTCCCTTCCCTACGATACACGACTAAAGGCGTTTCAAAAAATTTCAAACATTTCCAGTCAGCTGCTAGCATATTTTTTCTAGATTGTGTGTACCTGCTGCTGCAACTAAGTAATCATCTACTTCACTTCATAGTTCATGGAATTTTCATAATTACGTAAGTTTAACATATTCGGCATGCGAAATATTAGTTAACTTTCATATCTTGTCCTGGAAAAATTAAATTGAATATTGTATTTTGTATTTCAAGGATTAGTGTGAAAAATCTGGGAAACTCTGGGAAGGACGTGTCTTTCTTTCTAACTGGACGGCATACAATTTGTAAAAGCCCCATACGGATAGCACATTGTAATGGACAACGCTCAAGGTATACTAGCTCAATTCTCGCTTAAAATTATATTAACTAAAGCTTAGTCTTTTATTGATAATTTAACTTATTTTTCTTCTATTTTTTTGAAAATAGGTTCACAGTCGTCACTGCTATCAGTAGCATCGGAGGTATTCCTTTCCTATGACCCTGATTCGGAATTCGGTGGTTCCCAGAGTACAATTCGACGATCTGGAAGCAAGCCAAACTGACTGGAATGCGGACTTCCGTGATGATGCGATGGAATTCGAAGCTGACACTAGTGCCCTCAACAGTGAAACTTTGCTGACAGCTGATTCCAGTCCTTTACAAATTCTTCAAGAATTCATAACACAAGACATGGTTGAGGTAGTATGTGAAGAAAGTAACCGTTACGCTAATCAAAAGAATATCAGGAACTATGCTCCCCTAACACCACCTGAGTTTTGGCGATTTGTTGCTACTAGTTTGGCTATGGGAATTGTTAAGAAATCAAGCATTGAAGACTACTGTGCAGTTAAAACCCAATTTCCGACTCCATTTTTTAACAGTGTAATGCTTCGGGACCGCTATCGGCAACTTCTAAGAAACCTTCACTTCATGGATAACACAGCTGTTCCTTCTAATAATAAGGACAATTTTGTCAAACTGGGTCTTTTTTTGGAAGAGCTTATCAACAACATCCTCACCGAGTACCCTCAAGCCGACAGAGCCCCTCGAGGAAGGCCACCGCACCAGCGTGATGATCAGCGTTTAAATGGTTACCATTTTCCTCACAAATTTCTGAAGGCAAATGGAAAATCCTCCAAGTCAGATTGTTTTTATTGTAAAAAAAAGTATTCAAAAAGCGTTCATCTACCGTCTACGGTTGTCGTCAGTCGTCAGTATGAAAAGGCTTTGTATCGGTTCAGGAGTATCTTGTTTTGAGCTTTATCATACACAGTCAACTTTACGCCGGCCTCCAGGATCACAGCCATCAGTACAAATGTTTGAGTCATCTTTACAAACTGATAGTGAGGAGCTGAGTGAATCTTTACTAGCTTAAGTTTATTTATATTTGCTTCTGTTGTAATTATATTTTTGTCAAATGCCATTTACTTACAGATTCCGCTTTCGTTGTTTCTATTTTATAATTATGTCATACTGTGAGATAAATTGAATAAAATGTGTACTTTTTCTAGAGCATTTTTATGTTGTCTGTAAAACGAAATAATTTTTTACTTCAAAACTTCTTCAGAAAAATTCAGTAGCCACCTTCACTTGCCGCGGTCACATAATCCGTAGGCAAGTAGTGCAGGCTTGTACACTATAACGTAGGGAAGGGATCGCTGGCGACACGAATATTGCGTAGTTAACGGCAATGGATTTAACTGTTATGTTAGCATATAGGAGGTTAAAAGGGCATTTTGCAACATTTCTTTTTTCATGGCTGATTTTTTGATGCGTTTAGAGTTTAATTTTCTTATTCAGTAAGCTGGTGCAAAATGTACTTGCTTCTAAAATGCTATTTTAGTTGGTTTATAAAAAAACTTGAATTTTTCCCATGCTCAAGTTTTAGAAAAAAGGTATGAAAGGTGAATTTTCAAAAAAACAATGGCGCACATCCGCCAAAGATATTTTATACCTGATAAGGTTCACGCATTTACTTTTGCTTACACACGAAATGCTGACTTGACTGAATTACAGTTTTGGTCTTCAATTCAAATAATAATGAATTGCATGACAAATTCAACATGGCTGAAATTTTCACGCTACACACATGAAAGAAATTTTCTTGCCTATTGTCTACGTTTATAATTCAAGCTCTTTTTATAAACATAATGATTATGTATTACGTTGTGTGTGTGAGAGAGACGAAAAAATTATACCGTCAAATTTATCTTATAAAAATAAAATACAATACAAACATGTATGCTTATCTTATAACAATGATGTGCATGTCAAAGGGAACCACAATTGAAACTCAAACTACCAACCAATCGCACAAGTTTATTTCATTTTCAGTAACATGAGCTCAAAATGAATTGGACATAACAGACTCACTCAGACAAAAGCGCTTTGCATGTCACGCCAACGCCATAAACGGTAGTATTTACGAGCACACATTCGTAAAAAAGAGGCAACTCCCGTCGTCGCCATACTTTTTGAATGTGTTTCTCTCTTGAAATAAATCCCTATAATATTTTTATATAATAAATATAATGATAGCTAGACTTCAACACATTGAACACTGAAATCCTGTGAAAATAACCACTATGAAATGTGTGTACTTTCTAATTTCTCACACCTGAAGCCTTCCATTTCAACGCTTTACATAGCCTCAATTTGTGAAATAGGGACTCAGAAAAATATGAAAAACCAATCTTTATTCTTTTTCCGTAACAAAAGAAGATGCGTGTTGAAAATAAACAGTTCAAAAAAAAGTATGGCATAGCGTGCCTCAAGTCACAATAATATGATAGCAGCAGTAACAAAAATATTATGAGCAAAGCTGTATATCACACATCACAAGTAATTTTCAGGGAAAAATTTCGGCAGTATTGATTGATCTATAATTTCATTGATGGTGTAAAAAGAAACAAGTAAAAAATTACACCATCTGCTGTTCTGTCAGCAGAAAACGGCTCCAGTCGAGACAGCGGTACATGCATGCTTGGTTTACAATTTAAATTAAAAGCGAACATTATCTACAAATTACATGAATTCATCCAATCAATGTAAAATGAGACATGTCTCCATAATTGCTAGGTATGTATCTTGAAAGAATTTTTCGCAATTTGTACATTTTTTATTTCTAAAATCGATTCAATCGATTTAGGATTCTCTAGTCGTCGCTTTGGTGGTCTCCTCATTCACTGATACTTTTAGCCAAATTAATGCTGTCATTTAATTCCAACTTTTTACTTGACTATTGCAATGTAGCTGTTTGGCTTTTGTACAAGTTGTAAAAGAGAAGATACATTGGTATAATCAATCAACCATTCATAAGCCATCACCGTCATCGACAGAAGGAAAACCTTCAGCTGGCTCTTTACTTTTTGAATGGTCAACTCAACAAAAAAATACTTGTCTGCTTATTAGAGTTCTACAGTTAGTAAATGGAAACTTGGGCACTTTATTACTCATTCTGATATTTTTATATCAATGCAATTTATCGGGTCGTTGATCACTAGTGATCATCAACAAGCATGCAGGCTTCTGACTTTTTTCCTAAGCTTTCAAGAAAGATAATGCGTTTGTATCATTGTAACAAAAAGACTTTTACAAAGAAAAAAACTTCGCCAACAAACAATCAGATTTAACAAGCTTTCAACTTTCAAGAAGATGAACTATGTTTTTAACAATAACAATGAACTAAGAGACTTGTGATGTGGGATGGTAAATAATATATGCAGTGCGAGTAAACTGTACTTTAAGAAGAGGAATTGTACGTCATATATATATGTAGAATTTTTTCATAAGAAAGAGCATTTCTGTTTTATATGAATGACAAGACACAGCAACAGCGTCAACGTGTCGAATAAAAAATGAATTTATAATACACTCTCTAAATAGCCAAATGACAGCCTCAAATACAAGCATGATCGTTTTGTTAAATGGACCTCACACAATCACACACACATTATCTCTCTCTTTTCATTGTGTTCACAAAGTATACTTTTTCTGTCTGTTCATTGCTGCTGCTCTTACTTTTGAATAGTTGATTGATCTAAAACACTTGAATAAAAATTGATACATGTGTGGTGCAGATGGACTTTTTTTTATAAAAGGAAGAGTGTATAGTGCTCATTTGCATTTTCAACAAGATTTCCAAAGACGATATGCATTTTGTTAGTAAGATCACTTGACAGTTTTTGCTACTTGGCGCTTCAACAACAATTTGCTTTTTCACACAAGACGTTTTAACCATTTGGGTAGTCATCATCATAATTTTAAAACGCTTTGTCGATGACGGTTACACATGAACTGTCATGCAAGCAAAATGATAAAGATATGTTCATGATTCAATAATGGAGAGATAAAGTGAGATATCGATTGACATGCCTTTCATACTGTTGGGTTGGTGGTCTTCTTGAAAGCTTTTTATAGACATAAAAATACTTACCAGTTGATTCTGATATGCGGTAACTGCAGTGAAAACAGTTTCAGGGAAAACGAACGTTCTGAAATATTCCGTCTCGAGGTCACTCACAAAAGTTCCACTTGCCATCATCCCCTCACGCCATTTGACCAGATGTACCCTCGGTTGATACCGATGCATAGAGTTTAGCACCAACTTTGCAAGAACAAGAGATTTCTACTTTTGACAATTGTAAAGTGACAAATTGTTTTTAATATAATGAAAAACAATAGAAAAAATGATTGTAAGCTTACATGTCCATGCTTGTCCATTTCGTTGTTTGTTAATTTGACTTTCTCAAAGGAGACAATTTGTTTTTTAAGTTGTTCACCGGTGAATGGAGAATCGGGATGAATGTACATCCTTGCTGGCGCCGGTGGGTCAGCTTTGCCTGCTACTAACCAAGAGCTCCGATGATAGGCATAACGATACCTTTTATTGTCTACGGGCACAATATCCAAAAGCACACAGAACTTGTGGTCACTTTGTATCCCAGAAAAGGAAGCCCGAACCGTGGGGAACATTCGCCTGCTCATTAAATTGAAATCAAAGGTAATATTTTTTAAATCATCATTCTAACCGTATTGTGCATTTATAAAATGAAATATTCTACAAGAGCTTTAATTTAAATTCTGGTAAACTTGGGGGTTTGAACCGTGTAAAGAGGTTCACAAGGTTTTTATTTGGTTGGATGCAAAAACTAGAAGATAAATTTTATTGGAGAAGCACCAAAAATAGAACGCGCATACAATCATATGAAATAGCCATACTTTTTGGTTTTGGTACTTAACATACTTAAATATATTGCTGGTCCACCACGCATAGGCAGTAGACAGTCATAAAAAGGAGATGAGAAGTGGTCCAAGTTGAACCTACAAATCATTTCTCTCTCTCTCTTTCTCTCCATGTCATATCTAATTTTGCAAAAGGTAAGTATAAAAAGCATATAAGAGAAATAAAGTATAGAAAGAAGAAAATTACAAAATTCTCTCACACAAGCGATCTGAGAGAGAAGAGATGAAAATATGACGACATGGCAGAGGAAAGCAAAAACAGAAAAGTGCTTGAAAATGGAGATGAGAGCTGGTTGCTAGCAAGTTAGGCAGTTGAGGCTTTTCCCACTTTTACACTTGGCTCTCAGTTTTCACGAAGAAGAATATATTTTTTGGATGACTTTATTAAGTCGAAGAAACTTGGAGAGAAATCATATGATAACATAGTAAATGGTTATACTAGAGTGTAAGTAAGTACATTATGATATCAAAAGTAGGAGCCAAGAACTATAACACGCAGTTATGATGGCAGTCGTAAGAAAAAAGTTGTGTGTGGTATGGTGTGATAGTAAGTGGAGATGAGCTCCACACAAACCTCTCGAGATCATGAACGCTGAGTTGTTGGAAAAGTTGAAGTGTGATGAGCTGAAGAGGCACATTTTCATGAGCTTATCGAGAATGCTATGTGTTTCCTTCTTCTCTCACAGAACATTTATACTTTTGGTTTTTCCACTAACTTGTGTGTGAAAATGTGAAGACGAGGAAGAAGAAAGCTGTTTGGTAAAGTAATACATTTTCAAAAAGTTATGCTATATACACGCCTATAAAAACCAACTGTATATCTATATCTGTGAAGATAACACTTTACATATTTACGGCTTGCCCATATCATTAGTTATATCTTATTATAATGTAATTTCGCTTATGGGATATTTTCTTCCCCTTAAAAAGTAAGTTTTCCAGCCAAAATTTTGTTTTAACTGCGGTGCTTCTTTCTGGCTTTTTACTACTCGTCCCCTCATTTGCATTTCCTTCTCGTGGCCATAAAATTGGAAGAAGAGGGAGAGAAGTGGAAAGAGAGAGAGAAGAAAACTATCTTCTCTGCCAACGTATTATTAAGTCCGTTTGTAAGAAATCGTCGTGCGCCATCTTGACGATTCTTTAACCTTATTAGCTTGTGAATTTTCTCAACCCAAAAAAAAGATTTTTGTTCAGAATACCAACTAAGAAAATAACTTGAAAGTCTCCTTAAATATGCTCTACCGCACCACCAAAATAACTGAATTTTAAGAGAAAAAGGACTAAAAGAGTAACTTCTCGCCACGCATGCCGACATCTACATCACTACCACTTCATCAGCCATAAATACAACTTGAGCTTGTTAACATTTTATTCTCATTCTTCTGGTCTGCTCTCTTATTACCAAAGTACATTGAATATGTGCTTTTCTGTGGTTTGTCACGGCCCTTTACTTTAACTTGACTATATGTGGTTGCGGTTTAATCATTTTGGGTTGAAAACTAACAAAACTAAAATATTTTGTGGCAAGACGCATACTCGTGGGGCATCATGATACCAAAAGTTTCTCAGATCATACATTCCATTCAAATGTCAATTGTCGTACCTATGCCTAAAAACGTTTCAAAAATATGTCGTTACACACATGCATGTAATTCTGTTAGCAGTAAAATGGATGGTCAAACTCAACAAGACAATGCCTAAAAATAAAGCCTCAACTAGTATGTCTGATGGGAATGTCTTACATTTCTACAAAATATGTTCTTTTTAAGGTTGTTAACTTGTCTCTAAATCTTGCGAGAAGCGACCAGAGGAAATATCTTGAGAAAATCCACAACTACTATATCTCTAAAATAGTCTGGCTGAAAGTGTATTCAAACCGTACAGCAACTACACTTAATATTATATATACTTTGTTTATTTCCATACTTTTTTAAGCTGGACGTAACCACCAGGTCCCACAGCTACTTTATTCTCGTCAGCAAGATCTTTATGAGAACGTGCAGTAAAGTGGAGAAAAGCCTATCCTATCGTCTCATATAATATTTTCTTCTTCTTGCTTCAAGCATCAAGCACATAAAACACAAGAGAAAATGAAGAGACTACTACTATTCTCCTCATTTTAGATGTACTTTATATAAGCTTTTTAGACAAAAAACGACCAGCTACTCTTATATATACATCACATGTGTGAGTATGCATTTATTCATATATGCCAGTTATCTCTCTTTCCACCCTCTCTTCAGCACTCGATGCACATAAGTCGTTGTTGAAGTTTACGTTTTGGCAAGCTGCCTAAAACTTTTCACAAAGTTTCTGTCTTGAACACTGGTCCATGTTAACTTGAATATCTTCCTTATATGAAATCATACAGATTTATATTTTCTTAAAGTATCCAGCAATAGCAAGTATACTAGTCTTAATATTGTGTCAGCGCAGTCAAGTGTATGCAAGCATAAAAGCACTGAAATGATACCACTTTTTACTAAGTATAGCACACAACAGAAAAACCATCTAGCTAGATAGATAGTTAGATATGTAGTCTGATTGTGAATGTGGTATAAAACATGTAATCCTCTGGATGATAGCAGTATCATTATAGCGTATAGAGTGTAGTCACAGGAAAAGAGTACTTTCCACAGTCAATATTCCTTTCCTGGTTTTGTACGTGGGGTGTGGGTGTTCTTTGTATACTTTATACACTTTTTTATTATGGTTATATAAAGTCATAATAATACTTCTCCTTTTCTCTCTTCAAGTTCCCTTCTAGTTATTTGAACAGCTCGTCAAGTCAACTCTTAATACTACAATTCAAGTATGCTACTTAATACTGCTGCTGTGATACAATAAACTTCACGTCTGTGCTCACGTACTTTTCCTCTCCCCACGCATTAGTATAAGGAAGGGTGGCTGAATAAGGCTGTACACATGGAAGAATTTGATGTGTAGTTTTATGTAGTTGTATAGTATATTATATTATAAATATATCGTAGAGAAGTACTAACAAGAAGATAAAATCGGAGCTTTAGACTAGGGTCGTTAGAAGCTACGCTGCTGATGGAAACTTTGGCGTAAATTATCTGCCAAACTGAAAATTAGAAACTTGTTAATGGGCTCGCATTGACGCTGTTCCATTTCCTTGAGTTGCTCTTGTCATCTCATTCATTCGTTTTCCTTTTCATTCTTAGGCCACTGCACGACTACCATTTTATGTTCGTTTATTGACGAAAGGATTCGGAAGTGAATGAGTGTGCATGAATGCTTTTATATATGAAAAAGCTATGAAATTCTGAAAGAGGAGAAAAATATAGAAGTTGTAAAAAGAACTTTTAGTGTTTAACGAAATCGTTCTTTTCTTATCATTCTGAATAGGCAGTATACCTATAATAATAATATGAGAATATGTGCGATCAATACATTTTATGAATTTTATGCTGACTTATGTCTTTTATCAAAAACAACAGCATTTTTTCCGGATTGTACCCGTCCATCAGTCAACAATGCGAGAACGTGAAAGAGTACAAAAATAAAGTAGTAACAAGTCGGTCAAATAAAATACATAGTTGTACATGAGACTCAAACTGAAAAGAAAATGAAATATCCTGTGGGAATACCCTCAGCCTTGTGGTGTGGATAGACGAGATGGGTAGCAGAAATGACGATGATATTTTCTCTTTGACTGACTTGACTTAAGACACCTTTCACCATAGGTTGAAACCCTAATATAACTTAAGTGGAAATAACTGAGAAACCGAGAAAACTTCCTACAAAGAGAACAACAGTCGCATTTCAAGTAACTGTGGACCCTAAAATATGCCGTACACATCTCATATATATGGAATAGAGGAAATAACAACAAGCCAACAGTTTTTTTTTGCTTTTCTTCAAAGGGATAAAAATTGGGAGAAACTTTTTCTTTTCGCCTGAAGACGGACAGGAATAAAAAATGCATCTCGTGAAAAGTTTGAGGGAAAATCTTCAGCCACAGAGTGATGCTATTACAGAAAGCACAGAGAGCTTTTTTCCATTTCTCATGAGTGACGAACAGGAAAAATAAATGTACACATATACATTTCTCTATTTTTCTATAAATAACATGTAGAAATGTATGTGTATGGAAAATTTCCGTGTTATTTTTTTCTCTCAGCTTTTTTTAGTGAAATTGCCTTTCAATATTTCATTCGTCTAAAAGGTTAGCAAGTTCTCACTTTGGTGCAAAATGAGCCAATTTCTTGATGTGAAACTGAATGATGACTTCATTGATATTTTATGTGCTTTCATTCATCCTACTTCCTACTCTACTATTCTGTACAGCTTTGTTGTTTCTTTCAGTTATATTTTTTTCATTTCTTGGCACTTACTCTGTGATAAATGTATAAAATAAAGCTTTCAACTGTACACCTTACTTTCAGAAAACGGCTCGGCAAAACCCTTATTCTATGTATAATCATGACTGTCATTACAAATAAATGGCATGCTAAATGTGGTAGTGAGAAAAACATAATTACTTTTATCCAAACCTAAAAATAAATTGATATTAAACCTTAATCACACTAAAAACTCTCGCGACATTAGATATTCATAGAATTTGAACACTAATAAGTTGTAAATAGGTGTTCTCTTTGTGACAACTCATGACCATTTCAATATTTAATAATTTACTATTATGTTCATCCAACTTGGATTATCATTATCAAACATAGACAGCCCCAATCACTAGCCCACCAAAATTACACACATGCACTCACAATAAATGAAGTGCAGCATGTATTCATGTATTTAAAAGGAACAATATAATATCGAAATGTATACATATGAATGTGTCCTTATTCAACTATTCTAACGGAATTCTCTCCATTCCATAAGTAAAAAGTGTCAGAAAAAATAAAAGCAGCGGGAGTTGCATAGCATATCGTGGTGAATGTCTTATGATATGATATGACGAAATGAATTACAGAGTGCTTTGAAAATAATATCATTAATTTGAGACTCGCCTTTCATATTATTACCACTACGCTTTTCATAATGGATACCGAAGAACGATGAACGAACCACCAAATCAACCACACAAACCTTTTCACTGTTTGTATTACAGCTTATTGTGCTTGTGCGTTAGGAGGAGGTACATACTCCAGGAAATAGTAGTGACACTCGCACCACCGATCGACTCGATACAAAAGAGAAAAAAAGAGTATAACTTCCTACTGGAATCCTTATACATGCATTTCCTCTATTTTTTTCTTCTAGTTCCCAAACCCTAGGAATATATGCACCTATCTTCTACCTCTTTGAAGAGAATTATCATAATAAGAATGATGCTTGCTACTTACTTCATTGCACCATTAGTGCGTGTTGTATAAATTGTCACTCCGCGTGCCTAGCCTCGCCTTCCATTCTTTCTTTCTTCTTCCATTTTTTTATGCTTATACGATAAAAATGAAATGGTAGTGGTAAGTGGTAGCTTTTTAACAACGAGCAGCGTCGTCGATAAAAAGACTTGACAAGAAAAGCGAGAATGTCTGTCACATTAGCATGCACAATGCGACAAACTGACAAATTTTTTCCTACCAAAAATAATAATGCTACTGCTGCTGCGGTTGGTAAAAAATATAATTTTCTTTACCCACTTACCACTATTATATGAAAAGACTGATTATTAACTATAATATAATAATATACTCTTTTCCTGACATGTAAAGCCTGCGTGTAGAGTAGAAGAGCGAAAGGATGAGTGCTTTCAGCTTTTCGGTGTGGAGAAAAAATATTGTCGTCATTTACGACAAGCTCCATTACAAAATGTGTCACTTATGAAAGCACTACTGTGAAGAGCTTAGCAAGGTAAACACTTTTTATTATTTTTTAAATAAAAATTTAAAATATCAAGGATGTACATACAAATATTTAGCGTGAACAAACCACGTGGGATAATGAAAAAATAAAAGTGAGCTGAATTTTTACTAGACCCGGACGGTCACTCACTACTACCCAAAAATATGATGATGAAAATGAATGCATAAAAAATTGTACGGCAATGGTGAAATATCTACTCAAACCTAAAAACATATATACTATACTACATTCAAATACGGAACCCTCTAAACTAATATTATTCATAAATGGAATATATTTTTGCTCTTTTAGACTGCTTATCTTGCAAAAAGCACCATGAATATTTCAAACGCTCGTTTTTACGGTTGGGTCGTCGAGCGGTGAAAATATTTTACTCAAAACGTCGTATCATCATCTCCTCTCCTCATATTCATATAGTTTTTAAGGCAATTGCAAATGTAAATATTACATCAACATTTTTCATGATCCGAGAGATGCTCGTAAACATTTACCTACATATGTACCCTCGATTACAAATTCTCTCGCTCGGCGCTCTTCAAAAAAATGGAATTGAAAAATGCAGCAGACATAAAAATATTTAACTCATATCTCCATAAAAAAAAAATTCACAAAAAAGTTGAAGCTGGAATGATTCTATTAAATTGAGGGAAATTATCCATTATATGTGTATATACATGGTTTACCTTCTTTTTCTATAAAGATGACGAGTGCGGTGATGATGATGAGATAATATACGAAATAGCAAGAACATCATCATGCCTATGACCATGTTGACTCGTAAATAGCAGTAAGAAGCAGAACCCTTCTTGTTTTCTTTTCTCTCGACTTATTTACAACCGAATGTCATTATAAACTACATTGTATAACTGAATTAGTATTTATAAAGTGGAGCGAGGAGAGAGACGGGGACATGAAAAGGGGAACCTTTCGTTCATACACACAAACAAACACCTAGTTGTACATTACTGATCCTCTTTGGATGAATGTGTGAGTGTGAGAGAAGCTACTTAAGTATTCCGCAATTACGCAAAACCTAATCTACGAAACAAGTGAATAACATTATTCTTCGCAAAGAGAAAAGAGGGTGGTGGCAGTATGGAGCAAGTATGGTGAGTGAGTTACATATTATAACAACAATCCATGATGTTGATTTGACGGATGTCAGTTGGAAAATGGCTTTATTGTTTATATCATATGTGTAATGTCAATTACATTATGATTACACATAGAAAAGTGCCCGTATTTCACATCACCAAAAGTAGTAGGGATGAGTATCTACATTTGTAGCTGTTTAAATTTTTACTACCATGTGTGACATATGAATACTCTGTACTCCACACACTTTGAAGTGTGGTACCCGAAAAACAATAATTATTTATTACGAGTATCCCCTTCTTGTGCCCTGGTCTGCCTGCATAGGAAATTGAAAAGGGTCATACTTAGGTTTTGAAATGTTATATGTGTTGTTGAACATACATCAAGAAGTTGTTCTGAGCCTCGTCATAAAATGTGGCAAAATCACAAGATGAGTAAAGTAAAACTTTTGTACGTACATGTACATTATAGATAATTTGATAACCAAGTTTTTAGGGTCGTAGTAAAAGATGTATTATATCGGTATGACTAGTGGTGGGAAAAACTTTCACCCGTTTCACTCGACAAGGATTGCTCCGGGGAGAAATGATTTGATGTTAATCATGATGATGTTGTACTAACAGAAAAGAGATAGCGACATGTCAAGTCATCTTCGATGCATGTGTGTGTGTGAAAGTACTTTCAGCTTTTTACTAAATGAGTACTAGAGTAAGCGGTGGAAGTGTGGAAAAAGACACATTTCCACGGGTTCAAAAAACATCCCTTGAGATGTGCTGACTTGATCGTCATCATCCTTACTTTTGTTCTATAAAAAGGGATGATGCAATAAAATTATTTGACTCCCAAAGCCCAAAGGTTACATGAAGTTACCCACACCCTTTGAGACATGTCATGCCATTATCTATCCAAGACCATTATTTGACGATTCACCAGACAAAATAATACCGTGTCTCTTTTTGGGCAATTTTCATTTTTATTATGTTCTCCACACTCCACCAAACATAAGTAACATATTATGTATGCATGTTAAATTCGGTTTATGCAACAAAATAGCCCGAGAGAAAATATGTAAGAGAGCCTTGTAAAAGTTACCAAAGAGGCCGAAAAAATGTTTCGACTAATTTCCATTTTTTCATGTGCTTTTTATCATCCGCTTTTTAGCATAAAATTTTTTCCTCCTTTTCTAACCAATACAAGTAGCCCAACATCTTTTTGACTTTACCATAAAAATTTACATTTGATTAATTAATAAAAAGTGAGAACATCACAGAATCATAGCTTAGAAATTTGGCTCCCCACTTTGTTGTGATTATAACAAATCGCCTTTGTTGAGCCCCCGCTGACACACGAAAAGTCTTCTTAAAAAGAAGGAAACCAAAGCAGGAGCCGCAAAAGCACCTTACACACAAACGAACGAAAGGCAACAAAACTGTATGTAAATTAGGTGTACAGGTATCCCGTGATCCTGACTATTGCCTACACACTACCACACCGCTCAATTTGCAGATTTGCTTGTTTCATCAAACTAATTGCACACATGCAAGAAGTCGTTGATGATGATGGTCTCATGACTGACATTGTTCATATAATATAATGTTTTTACAAACTAATTCCCTAACTAAACTAATCCATTAAGACCTAATCGAGACTCCCGTACCACCAACATTTGCCATCATCATCATACTCGCCACTATTATACCTTTATACAGTAATATATCCTGTGTAGAAGGTTTTATTACGTTTTTAAACGGCAATCATGCAAATATCGTGTGATGTTGTAAGATTGACTAACTAAAGTGGTGCGAATCAGTTGTATGTCCTGACTACACACGACTGCTGCTCTTTAGTAATAAAAAACTCTAGTGAAGCCATCCGACAAGTTTTTATCAAAATATATCCCAAGGGATAGTGGCAAATCTATTTTTGTTATTATTGTCCACTCTGTCTGACAACAAAAATAATGATTGCTGACTTGTGGAAGTGGAGATGTATTACACTACACTACATACAATAAAATAATTCGAGAAAACCTTTTAGATACTTACTCTAACTGAACCGTAAAAAAAGAAAAATGTCTCTCATGCATGCATGCATGCAAGCTTGTTGCGTTCTTTCGAACGAGTGTATTGTCAATTGTCATGATGCGTGTAGTATAATAATAGGAAAAGGTGACATAATGCAAAAAGTGGTATGACACGACTCTTCATGAGCCTCTCGGTGTCATTTCGACATTAAATCGCTGATGTTGTGCTTTTGAGCAAGTTGGTCAATGGAAATATACACAGGGCATTGCTTTTTACATGTATTTGAAAAAAACTGGGTATAGTAATGGTAACACAGATATTGTACATCCTATACAATGTAGTTCAATCTAATATACACCTTCACTTCTAAAAAACGACGTGTGTTGACCATGCATAGAATTTAAAATCGAAGCAATGGGGAATGAAACAATAAAACACCTTCATTTCGGTAGTAAACCAGTACAGTACAAGCACACAAGAACATTAAGCGTTTATTCATGTCGTTTTTTTGTTACATGACATTAGTATTATTGCTTTTACACGACATATTTGTAACAAGAAGTTTAATATAGTGAGTAGGTACCACCAAGGCAGGTATAAAATGATGAAAATAAAATCACCCTGGTCCTATAACAATATTATTGATGCAGAAGAAACATGCACAAAAAGTGAACATTATTATGGATTTCCTTGTCACTCCGTCAGCCTTTTTAGTGTGAAATGGTTTTGTGGAGAGGTTGGCTGTTTGTTGCATGCAATTTCGAATATCCTCTTACTCTTTTCCCCGTATTTTTTGTTGTTTCTTCTTCTAACATGCACGCACAACATAACATTATATTGTACAACATTACATTATGCCGCTTTATTATCCTTATTAGCTATACACTCGTATTTTATAACAGAAGTTGGAAGTGAGTATTTTTAGGTAAGTACAACATAAAAGAGTTTGATATGTAATATGTAATCATTAGTAAAATCCTAAATATATATATCCTCTTCTCTACTAATAATAATATAATAATAATGACATGAGGTTTTCGTGTAAAACAGAGAAAGCTCATTTGAAACCACTCTTCTAAGGATGCATATGAACAATGTGGATGTGTACCTCATCTCATTCAACCCATGAAACCTCTTGCCTTTGTGACCAACAAGTACGTTTTACTTTTTTTGGATTAGAATAAATAAATAACAATAGGAAAAATGCTTTATTTTATGAAAAAAGGTAACGAATATGGCGTGAGGAAGGCCATGAGTGTGTTGTATGCAAGGTATATTTATGCAAGATTATAATGATGATACGATACAAGAATAAAGAATGACAACAGATGCATCAATCCTTCATCCATCCATCCGTCGCTACTTTTATGAATATCTATGAAAAATGGACTGCGGAGGAACCCACTGCCAACAGCGCCAATACAATCATTATCAGTAGAGTAGTTGGAAGGAGGTATGGAGAACTGACTTGAGGGACTGAATGTGTTAATATTACATACACAATTTGTGTAGTAATGATAATGATATCAAATGTGAAAATATACATGGACATTTCTTGTTTGGCAACTTGCACGCACTTTGAATTCATGCAAACGTTAAAAAAGAAAAGAAACAAATAAGGAACAAAAATATTGATAGACAATTTTGAAATATTGATTGTAGTAAAGTGTTGCAGTGTAATTTTTCGGGTGATAGATGGAATATACAATACAGATTAAGAAGTCATTACCAGAAACAAATTATTATAATCATAAAGAAATATGGATCGTATTTTCCTTGTAACGCTTAAAAACAACAACTTTAGAAGGAAAACTGCATAATTCATACTTTAGATGAGATGGAAAAAATTCTATAAAAAATTTAAATTTTAAAATGCATGAAATCTATACGATTATGGGGCTTTTTTGTACAATTTTTCTTTTTTCCTTGTGTACATTACAGTCTTTGGTGGTGACACTCAACATCACCAATTCAACTTTCCGTTTATGCACTTCACTTTATATAACATATATAAAACCACATATATATTTTCTTTTACGTAACATGAAGTGGAGCCAGGGCAGGATAAGTTTTCTGCTTAATCATAGGTTAGCTGGAACAGAAGCGCCCAACCCTTCGTTAAAATCCACATACACAGAAAGGAATCTCCCCACTGCATTCCCAGTCAACAGAGAGCAAGCAGCGCAGACATAGAGAGTCACGCTCTCTTGCATATTTCTTTCCACACTATAGCATTATTGCAACGCTCAACCTCACGTTACATTACATATTAAATTATAATCATCATCGTCATTTTATAGAGTACATCATGCAATACACCTCATTATTGCCGTCGTATTATTTGCTAAATAAGAAGAAAAAACGAATTCACTACCTACCTGTTTGTAATCGTAATCATATCATCAAAAGTGTATTTTATACACCATCAGACATGCATACAAAATTTATGTGAAATATATTAGGAATGCATTTTATTTGCGAGGACATTAAATAGGGGAGGAGTCATTTCTCTCTGAATTACATTTCTATTTAGTGTGAGTAAAGTATGTGATAAATATTCAAAAAGTTGCTATAAAACGTCTCAAACTACAAAAAATTCTCTTAATCTTTTTATTCGAAACAAAAATACTTTTTTGATTTAGTAGATTAATAACTTTGAATAAATGGATCAGATTCCGATACAATTTATGACCAATTTTTTGTCTCAAATACATATATTATGATGCATTTCTAAACTTTTCCTTTTCAGGTTTAACTGATCAAATAATATCTAAAAATCTAATTTGTTTATGTCGGCAAATACAACCGACCACACAGACTGCATCACCTAAGTCGCCGAAGCAGAGACAGTGTAAATTAAATTGATAATTTGTTTTTCACTTTTGATAATAAAGATTGTTAAAATTACTACCAACAATCCTTTTCGCATATTTTTTCCTTGTGTGCGATCATGATCTTTCAAAGAAATATTTAGAAAGATGAAAATGAAATGACATGGTGGCAAGTCTCAATTAAATATAAGATCAATTAAACCCATATATCTAATACACATTCCATATCAGGCTCGCTGTATCTGTACTGCATGCAAACTAATTATGCTTGATAGCTTCTTTATCTCAACAGTAGTACAAAAAGGCAAATCAGCTCAATTCACCCTGATCATCTCATCTCCTTTCTAATTGTAAATCGGTCAGTTTTTTGTACTACTTTACTTCATCTCATCATGCAAGAAACAAGCCAGAAAACGCATGCACCCAAAATCCAGACAGACTGGTCAAATAAAATGCTTTTTATCTAAAAGAGTGCGAGTGGCCCCGTTTCTCTGCCCAGTTCAATGTTTCTCATCATGAAAAGTGACCTTACGCCAGAAGAAACCTTTTGCGGCAAGACTTTTTACAAAAAAAGATCTCCTTAAAGTGATGGAGAAGACCCCATGCCACTTTTCTTCGGGAGACGCTGTACACCAAAATATTATTTTGACGGGATGCCACTACCATCCCAACCTAATCCTCACTACCATAAACCCTCTTGACACCGTCTCTTCTCAGTTGTAAAAAAAATGCAAGATATCATGTCAAAATAAAAAGGACCATATAATTTTGCACATTTATTGACTACATTGCCCCGCAAATTATCTCTGACTAATTACAAGGTACTTTTGCCATCTCCAATTCTCTATTTTGCCGAAAACCGATAAATTGCTACAATTATATTTTACAAGATTCATTTGTACACAATGTGTTTTCCCACAAGTTACACTTATGATTATATCACGATACACGCGGCCACAAAATAAGTGTACAACAACTACTGTTACATAATATTTTAGATCAAAACAAATTATTCAAATACCTTTTTTCGTAAATTTCTGGAGAACTGTGCTTTGCGTGCGTATAAACAAATAATATGTATTTGCATTGGTATTTTTTGCTTTCTATTTCAGCTTTGCAAAAAGAAAATGTTGCAAAAGTGTACGCAAAGTTTCTACAGGTAGCAATTTTATGAGACGAGACAAATTATGACCAAGTCAAAAGAATCGATAATTTCAAATAGTATTGGCAATTTTTATGATATTCCAGCGTGGGAAAGTAACCCGAAAAAAATCCTAATTGCACCCAATATATTTGTCGAATCGAACCTTTGCAAGTTGCATGCTCAAAAAAAGTCCACGAGCAATATAATTTTGTTTCAATTTTGTACGTTTCTCCAGAATTTATGATATTTTCACCTGTACACCACTGAACTACAAATTTCGTGAGATAATGAAAAAACCCCAAGTTTCCAGTTTTGATAGGTTGTAAGTAAGGACTAAATAATTAAGAAAAGTTTGAAAATGTTTTTATTCACGTACCTTCCTGACTTTGTTATTATCATTTCTGTACCCAAATCATGGAATTTATCCCAGAGATCTTTAGTTTCCAAATGACAAATGACATGGCGAAGTTCCTCGCAATTACAACGTTCTTGTAAAAGTGGGTTCTTTGGAGTCTTCTCATTAGGGGATCCTGCTGCTCGGTTATTACTGCTATTTTTCCCAGGCGAGTTATTGGTGCTATGTCTTCCTCCTCCACCACCACCAGAGTCACTTTTCAAATCGGAGTCTTCATGATTAACTACTTCGATCGTATCCCTTGAGTCCGACGTAGATGAAGGTAGATCCGGCGATTCTCTCCCGTCCAGAATGACACCCATGTCCTCCTTTAAACTCCCTTCTGTTAAACTCTCGGGCGAACCTTCCATTAGAGGTGTAGAGCTCACAAACTTCTCTACAAACGAATGAGAGCAACGGTTAATTTGTACTCTCAAGTCATAAGTATTCATATTTTTCATAATTTAAATTGATACTATTACTACTCGTGAGATATATAGTGAGAGAGCATAACAGAGAGATTCCTCGCTAAGGACTCATTATATTTTTTCATTTTTTTCTGTGTTTTGAGTTGTGATTGTGACAACGTATTTTTTTCTTTTCTGATGAGTTATCAGAAATTAATGTAATTTACTAATGAAATTCACATCCTGTCATTTTAAACACCCTTGAAAATATATCTTTCGACACGAATATCTCTTTTTGTTCTTGGCTTTGCTAATACTAAGCCACCTTTTGATATGATTACATGCTGAGCTGAGTGAGAGAGCTTCAAACAAACCCAATTTGCTCACAGGCATACCAAAGTGGTTGGGTGCTGTGTGAAAACATCTTGTATTACCCTTTTAATTGATTCTCTTGTCTAATAAGAGGTATTACTTATTAAGAAACTGGCTGCTACTCTGAAAAGGAAAGTTATTGCACGCACATTTCACCTTGGAGCACGCTATGTTCTTAAATTCTCTCATATTTATAATAATCCTACCGTATAGCGTTTAAAATTCAATTTTAAAAGATTTTTTAAGTGTGTCTGTTCTGTGGTATTCTGACGGTTGATGGTGTGAATTTTTTACAATAGCATGAAAATAAAAAACCCTTACACATGTTGTGTTACAATTAAAGTTATGCAATCCCTTATAATCCTTGTCCGTCAGAATTTTAGGGTAATTATTTCACTTTTGAGCATGCAAGTGACAGGTCCTACTCATGTACGTTTACCCTCTAATAATCAGTTTGGCCTTCATTTGTCATTTATGGCCACACATAACAAAGTTTTCTTTGCTAATCAAGACTAATTATTGTTCAGCATGATACAAATTATCCTAATTAATTAAAATTTAAAAAGCATACAACCTGCCAATAAACATGAATCTGTTGCAAATTACATTACAATTAGAAATTTGGGATTTTTCCATGATTTCATACTTGAATACTTTTTCAGCTAACTACTTTGTTTTATCGACCGACTTGCTTTTGATTTGACTTATTGAACAGATTTATATTTTTTTTCTATCCCTCTTCCACTTTATCCTATTTACTCTGTATAAATATTATGCATCTATCTAAACCGAAAAGTTGACTGCATAAAATCCCATTTTTTATTCATTCCCCAGTGATTAATAACAATCAACCATCCCTTTCACGGTTTGGTCCATTTTGCTTCGTTGGAGATCCTTTATCGCTCCCCTCAGCAGCAAAGTCTTTCCTGATGAGCCCACAAATTTATCTCCAATAAAATCTTGCATCCCTCTCTTCTCAGCTCTCATCTCTCTCAACTCTTTCCATACTTTGTACTTGTTATAATCCTCAACTCCAAAATCTGACTCTATACTGATTGCTTATGCCTCATACATAAAATAGTTAATGTGGCTAAATTATAATCCAATGTGTCATGCTAATTGATACACATCGTTTAAAATCTAATCCTTCATCTCTCCATACTACTCCATGCTATCATCCTATTAAAGAGTATTTAGCTTACTAAATTGATGCACTCTCAAATAAATCTTTTCCATACAGTATATGCCTCTTTGCACATTGATTTAAAAATGACGAGAAATAAAATAATATATTGGGCACGATTAAATCATAACGCGTTACTAGTTTTTTATTCCCATTAAAAATATAACCATTCAAAAACAACCAAAATGCATATTTTGTATGCAGGTTTTCAAAAGTAATATATTTTTACTTTAACTGATAGCTTTTATACACAGATGTGCAATTTTACGTTTCTTTGAACCAATCTATCATACACATATTTAATTTCTCAAATAACCAAAATATTAAAAAATCATAGTTGTTCTTACCTAATGGTCTGATATTATTACCCGCAAATCTTCCATGTCTTCCTTTAAGTTTCAATACTTCAGCAGCCTTTGCCGAACGACCGATAATAGCCGCAATGGAGAAATCAGTTGCACGTGGAGATCTAGTCCCCATATATCCAGGTGGGTCTTCCATGTCTAATGCGAACACAGGAACACTATTCGTCACCAACATGAGTTCTTAGAAAATCCTCTTTTTAAAAGAAAGTACGCCTGTCCAATCTTTTTTAGAGAACTGTATAAACTTTCACGAAGTAGCTCGATATGTAATTTTTTATAAAAGTTAATTCAACTTTTAGTTTTTAAGTAATTTGCATAATTGTTTGAAAATAACTTGATTTCACAATTAAAATTGATTGATTTAGTTTTCACCGTCTTTGCACATTTTAGTACATATGCACAATTTTATCTTTTGCATGCAACTTTTAGTAAACTGTCAACTCAAAAGAGGAACGGTGATACTGGCTTTACTCGAGAGTCAAGAGTGAAGTGTGTCTTGTCTATTTGTGTGTGTGTGTATAATGATCTGATATTTCAGTTTTACACCAATTTTTTTTGGGAGTACAAGTGCTCATTGGAGTGAGTCTCAGAGACTTGAGCTTCTGTCTGAAGGTGAAGAAACAGATGTTGAAGTGTGTAAATCCACACTCACTCCCTCTCCGCGATAGAGTCTGCTAATGACAGAAGAATGGCATGGCATAGCCAAAGAGAAAAACACCACCACTACTACTATCCACACGACTCTCACGACGACGTTTCACATCACACACGTTAAAATACATTTACATCCTTCTCTCTTTTCTCGCTCTGTTGCTGAGCTGCTTATTGTTAGTCTGTATATTTTACACTGACTTGGTTTGACTAACTGCGTGGATTACAATGTTCCTCTGTGTGAACGTATGGAAACCTTTGGTGGGCTCTCAACAACTTCATATACACCAATCCACAACAACTCACACCGTCCTTAAGATCATCATCACCACCACATTTTACTATTATTCCGGTTCTCTTGCTGCTGCTGGCTAGGCAGGTAACTATTATGTGCATACAGCTTTATACCTACTTGGGTAATAATAATATCATCATCGCTCTCACCAGAAAAACAGCAACTTTTCGCAGTTGATGTCCTCCTGTCTATGGCTATGTAAAATCTTTTATGGATTTGTATTTTCTTCTTTTTGCAATTTACTGTGTAAAATTACACATTTTATTACAATACGGGTAGCGTTTTGTCCTATTATTATCAACAAGCCACATTCCCTCTGCTTTCTCACAGAGAGTTGTATAAGTAGCGAGTCTTTCTCAAAAGCCAGAAACAAAGTGTTCTCAAACTATCCTTGTTGCTCACACTATAGTAGCGCTGTTACTACAAGGAGAATCGCTAAAAGATCATGACAACCTATCTTTTTGTCCTTTAAGCGAGCAAAGTGTGTGTGGTTCCTTTTTCCCTACTGCTGTTGCTGCTCCTTGCACAATACGTTGGGTAAAAACAGAAGCTAACCGTCCTCACCGTCGTTTTTGTCGTCGTTGGAAAGAAGTTGATGAGCTGAGGTATGCGGTGGTGGTATGCGAGCACACCAAAAAATAAGAACCAAACCAGAGTAAAAGGAAGAAGCAATGAAAACCGTGGTGTAGGTCCCACCAACAAAAAGAGGAAGGGTAAAGTTCTCTTGTCTTGTTTGTTGTTATAATAGGAAAGCAAAAGCAGCACTTTGTTTAGAACAAGTCAACTCTCAGTCAAGTCAGGGGGAATGAGACTATCTTTCTCTCTCGCTTCTTCTCCCTCAATCTTTTTGAGGTCTCGTGCCAATGCAATGCTTCTTTTTTAGCTATCTATACAGCTCACCAATATCCCTCTCTTCCCTTGCCTTCCCTAAGCATCTTGTTCAAAAAAATCTACGTACATATTACATTATCACAACCATCCATCTATCTTTGCTCTATAAATGTGTGTATGTGCTGCTGATGGGAAGAAGAAGTAGAGAAGTGTCATGTGTTGGCATGCTATACTTTACATCACCATCACACACAAAACTACATACATACAACCTGTCGCGGTGTCCTGTGAAGCAATTACAAAAGCACACCACACCTCAGACCACCAATCACGCCTGAGCCAAGTAAAAAAGAAGCACACACACATACAACATTACATTACTCAGATAGATAAGCTAGATAGATATCTTGTAAAAATGGTAAAGGAACAAAGTGGAGGAGAGGTTTGAAAGATGAAATTGAAGATCTTGTTTGTATTTGTATTGAAGCTTTTTGAATGGTACGCTCCACAAAAAATGTTTGTATAATAATGTACTTTAATGCTCACACAGCTTCTTTTTCCTGAGAGATGATCTCAAAACGGTATTGTTATTATAGAAGCAGCATAGAGCAGGCTACCGTCATTTATTTTCAAACATATTATGTGTAGCCAATGTTGATCTTTATGTAAGTAAGGAGCAGCAGCAGAAGAGACCCGAGAACTCGGATTCCTTTCTACAACATTACATTTTACAAATATGCTGATATACAGAGCAACAGCAGCAGTTAATATTGATAGCCATACAGTCAAACTGTGTGATGTTCATTCTTTTGGCATTCCTTTCTTGAAATTTTATCCTAGATCAGATTATTATTCCAGCTCTATTCTTATGGATTACCTTACAAGGTCTAATTGTTGCTCGTGTAGAGTACTCAATTGCTGGACACCAGATAGCTAAAAATGGATAATGGTATTTCCGATTGTGATAAGTTGGCCACTTAACATTGATTAATTATTTCAAATCAATTCCAAAATGAACTTGGGGTGACTTGAGACTTGTGGTAACTTTTACGCACTACTTTCCCCCGATTTTTTAGGACTAAATTTCAAACGTTTATATTTATTCGTGACAAAAAATATGCGTGCCGACATTCTATTACCCTATTTTATTCCATCTCCCTCATTTTGATCGGTATATGCGCATTTACCATTATACACACATTATATTCTTTGCATTAAATGCATGGTTTATCCACAAACTCTAATGTGCGTTTTATCAAGTAAGCAAAAGCATGCCTCTACCTACCTACAACTTCCTTTCATCCAGTTGGGGCGAGTCCTTTCCTCAAAGGACAATGAGAATGGGCTGGCAATCCTTCGTCAAGAATCGCCCTCCTCTAAAACTTTTTTCATCGCTTTTTTCATTCTCTCTTTCTCCTTTACTCTGTTTTCATATGTGTATGTTCTCATCATTATCATCACTCTACAGCTTTCCGATACTATTCACCCTGCAAAATAAAGTGCGTGCTGCGTGTTGTTGCGTACACAAAATATGCTTTCAATTTTCAAGTGGACTCTTGATCGTTGGCTCTTTCAGGAAAAAAACCACACACACAAGCCAAACTCTCATGATTCATTTTGAAGTATGGATACTTAAAAATATTAATGTGTTGCTCCGCTTATTTTACAAGAATGACCGTATACGCATCAACTTGCTCTTCAATACATGTACATACATCCACTTTAAATAATACCTTGTGTAATGAAACCACAACTCATTTAAATTATAACCGTCAATGGACAGCTCTAAAAGCTCTCACCTCTTATTATCCCATATCTCATGCCAAATCACACTCTTGGAACTTCTTTTTTGTGCACAAAATTATCAAGTTCATGATACAGTGTGTGTGTGGTGCAAGTACAAAAGCTACACAACACAGGCGATAATGATAATAAAAAATAAACTTGTTCTATCCAGCCAGTCCAAAGAAAAAAAGTGGAAATTGAAATTAAACGTAATTGAATTAAAAGCCGCTAAAGGATATGTAATCCGTAATGTAGCCGCATTAAACATTGAAAATTGAAAATGCAGGTGTTATGCTAAAAACAAGAACTTAACAAACATAAATTCAAAAAGGATAGATTATTTCCGGATGTTTATTTTCTACCTCTTTTCATCCATATATCAATATTTTATCTTTAAGACACTACACATAATATTCAATTAATTCACTGCTGGCACGACGGTAGGATTACAGGACATCCCGCGCCTGAACAACCCACCACACTTTCCTCGATGTAAAACCTAACCCAACCTAACCTAACCCAACCTAACCAAACCAAACCTAACCTAACTAATTACAACCAAAAGATTATGTGAAGTACTAGATGAGAGAACTTTATAAAATAACGAGAGGGAAGTGAGGACAATACTTTCAAGCAATGG
>JAQFXM010000619.1:0-45064 GCA_034693345.1 Entomobrya multifasciata | reverse complement strand
ATTTTCCCGCCTATTTTCAGTAACGTAGTATTTCAAATTTTAAATCTGATATCAAATTTGGATTCTACGTGTCCAAACCCCTCTTGGATATGATTTTTGTCTTTAAATTCTAGAATAAAACAAACAAAAACAGGTGACGGTGACAGTTCATACACAGGGACACCCATCCAGAGCTTGGCTTAACTTCACATTAGCCAATAGGAATCGAGTGCCTACACCAGGATCGTTGCTTATGTTTAGGATAATGTGACGACGACGCTAATTCATTCAGAGTAAGGTACTAAATAAAACAGCATTGAAGTCACATCATGGACTCATTCTTTCGTCTTTATCCGTTAAAGGCTTATGTGTACTATTGTCTGGTTCTGGTTACGAGAAGCAGATCTGTGTTTTGCTTCTTTTGTCACCTAATTGTGCATAACAGTAGTAGATCAGGATGAAGAACTTTTATTTTCAGTCACGTCTTGTTCTTAAACCCTTTTCTTAAATGCAGCATTCTTTTCGTCGCTGTCACCGTCTCACGCGTTTTTATAACAAACAATTTACACAATATGTGTTCTATTTGACTAAGCAAAACCATTCTTTATGCCCGAGATTTTTTCTTCTTCGAATGAAAACACGTGGACTTCCTTCAAACCCAACCAAGAAAAATACCTATTACACTATGTACGGCACGAAGTAAAACTAAATTGAATATACACGATATTGATTTTTTATATGTCGCATATTGTGGAAGAAGAATCGAAGCAGGAATAAACATAGTTTGTGCATCGCAATTCGAAGTATTAAAATTGGTCTCAGTTTTCATTGATTTGAATTGAAGTTTTCAAGCCTTTCTATTTTGGAAACTAATGAACCCTGTTGTAAAAACAACGTAAAATGAGATGTTTTATGCATGCAGTGATATAGTTTTTCGTTTAGTAAAAAAATACTAGCTTATTTGTTTACCTATAAAATAATACAATAACACAAAATTCTTACGCTGTGAGCTTTCTTGAAAACTGAAATCACTGCGATGCTACAATTTGAGCTTTTTATGGATAATTGAGCTGACAAAATATACTAGACATATACATAAGTATGTAGTACTAATATACATACTAGTATAGAGTGCAATATCGATTTATATCTATGAAAAGTTGAGCCAATTTAAATTAAGGAAACCAATGGTTGTTTACAGTTAATAATATATCTAATTGTATTATTACGATTTACACAATTTTTTCATATTCTATCTGCGTACTGGAGGTGAGCATACCCATTCTAACTAACTCTACTTTCCTACTTGTGAAAAGGGAAAGCAAAAGTGAAACTAGTGGATTGGTGACATTTAAACGGGGTTCGTGTCTTCTCAATAATAAGAATAAGTACGAAACGAAGACAAGCTTTTCTAGAGAAAGTAGCTGAACTCGACTCCCTCCCTATTCGTCAGGTTTATGATATGATGCATGTAAAAGAGAAGTCATGAAGGATATGCATTATTACCCGGGCTAACTTAGTATAGTTTGTCGTGTACTATACATATACACTATACACTACTTGTATGTTATGAAGAATATTACCTTCATATCTACATTTCGATTGCATTTCACAGAATTTCATGATGAATGCAATATTAATCTTATTTTTTCTCCTTGATGGATTTAAAACGCTCATTTTATATGCAAAGTTGTATTAAAAATGTAAGAAATGTTTTTTAAAACCTCCTTCTCTCATTTCTCTCCTTGTATTTTAAAATAGAAGATCGGTAGAGCTTTGCGAGTAACTTACAAGTGGAAAAGGTTTGCATGTTGGTTTTTGTAAAAACCCAAGACGGGAAATGAATAGAGGCAGTGAAGTAAAATAGGTAAAGTTTATTTACCACCGCACCGCAGCAGCGACCGGTGTTCTTTTTGGCTCTTTCACGAAATACAATTACCTATGATGATGGAACGTTTATAAAAGCCATGTTTCTTATAAATTGGTATAAGTATATCTACATTACATGCTATATTTCCGTATGCACACCTTCGTTTTCTTTAATGTCTCTTCCTTCCAAAAAATATTATACGACAGCTGTGCTAGCTTTTTGCTGTTTTATCGTGCAAGTCTACCTTGATCAGTAGTGGTCTCGTGCTTAAAAATTGAAATAACCTGCCTGCAAAATATAATATTATATAGTGGAAGGGGAGCCGGTTTATTCATTTTTCTTATGATAACAAGAATCCAAGCTGGTAATGTAATAAAAAATTGGATTCAGAGAAGAGCGAGTGAGGTATTCAAAGCAAGGAAATAAATGAGGTATCAGGAAGGATATTTTGTAGTTCCACATTCAACATAATATTAGCTCTATATTAACTCTGCGCTTTATATACTTTATTTTGGAACAAGAAAGAAAACACACAATATTTTTTGGATAACTAGTTTTAGTTTCTACTGGAGCTGGATTCCCTGTTATTACTGCGTTGTGGCATGGAAAGGAATGGAATAACATGACTGATTGCTGGATAGATAAATGGTGCAATATAATAATAGCTCCTTATTGTTTTTAGATAACGATAAATATTATCAAACATGTATATGTAAAAGATATGTTCATCTTCTGGAAGAATGCAAGAGTTTTCCTTAAATAACTTTTCGCTATTCCAATGAATAGATGATGGATGATAGAGTATCGCATGTATACATTATACACATAAATTATAAATATATATACGTAAAAAAGTACATAGCACATGCAATTTTATTTACACGCAGGAAAATTTGTACTGGCTAGAGTAGTTAATTTTTCAGTATCGTGAAAACTTTTTTTTTCATCCAATTTGCAAAAGAATATCTAAAAAATTGCAAAATGCAAAATAGTTTAATTTTGTTGTACTCGGAAATCAGAATGTATTTTTCTATCAGTGCTGTCATTTTCCTTACAGGATAGGTAAATCCAAAAAGTTGCATACAACAATATATAATGCAAAACTGCAGCAATCGGGTCGGAGGAAAAATGCACAAAATCTCATACTCATGCAACCCGATACGTGTACCAATAATTAGCAAAAAGAATCACATTAAAATATGTTAATTAGAAAAGTCTAGAAAAGTAGCATGATTCCTTTAAACAAACTTGTGTAAACTTCCGTTGCAGTAAATTTTCTTACATGGAACACTATATCATGTTAACTTTATATCATGCAACATGAAATGCACTAGCTGACATGAAGATGAGATTCATATCAACATTTTTGGACGCTGAAATTGCAACGATTTACGATCATGATTCAAGAGTTTAGAAACGGAAGCTTTTTAAATAGGCTTGTACTCTATTTTACTTTTAGACATTCTTCCTCATCGCATTTTGAATCACGTTGATGTTGATGACTTTTAGATGAGGTACTTGTTTTAGCAACACCTCCGTAATAATGATACTTAGAAAAAGAACAACGTTCGTATATTCAAGTATTGAAAGGCGGACAAAAAATAGAAGGGAAGTTACTTGCTATATAGCATTATACGCCCTCGTCTTCCCATTACCACAAGCCACATTGTTTTGTTCCAGTTATTTAGCTTTCTATAGCAGGTAATCTTTGATAGGAACGAAATAATTTTATGTATTAAAACTGTGAATTAGACAGAAATATATTCATCGTGTGGCGATGATGGTAAAAGAGCAAAGACAAACTTCACATTGGAGCAGCGTGCGATGGTGATCATGATATTTTTCGACTTGTAGTGGAATCTTCATAAATATTCAACAGTATGCAACCTCATATCATTTGTAGTTTTTAGTAGGGCTACAAAAAAGAGACAAGGTTAGCGACTGGATATGGTCGTATAACAAAGCTATTAAGGAAGATCCAGCGAATTTTGGTTTTAATCAATTGTTTGATGAGCTTGCTGGGACGTAGTTGGATTATTAATACTTTTCCTCAAATAAAATGTATGAACTGAAATGAAAAACTCAATGATGCAAGTTTGAAAATATCTTTAGAACTTAATAGAATTCTAGATAAATAAAATTCTTAAATTTGGAATGGCCTAAATACATTGTACAATTAATGTATAAAAAACCTATTTAGGCTATGTGATAAATTATGCATGATTATGAGTACTTATGTATGCTAGTTTTAAATGATGGCTGTTATCATGAGAAATCAATGAAAAACTTACCAGTGAAGAAATCGGAGTGGTTGTTTTCTCAACACGATGAACACAGTGTCTCCAAGCTCTACTGATTTGGACATGGTCATAAGGAAGCCCCAGCAGGCTGTGGCTGCATTGTGGCCGCGTCTAAAAAAAATCGAACGAAATTACTAATAATTTGATGCAAACACAAGAAGGGTTGGCTCTCGATATTATTTCAAAAGATGCTTTTGATTTCGGTATCGCATAGAGTTTTCTTTGTTTGCTCTTTTGCTCAGTTCACTTTTCCGGTGGATAGTGCTTTGTAGTATTTTTTGTTCACTTTATAATGATGACAAGTGACAAACATTGATGTACATATTGAATGAGAGATATATATCATTGTGACACCTGAGCTAATAGAGTAATTCGTTTACTGGTAATTCTTTGTAAGAAAAAAGGACTAACGACTAGTCAGTCGTGATGACTTGGAGAGCACAGTGACAGTCAATTAATTTTTATTTATCCAGACTACTCACTCTACCTTGACTAAACATTGTTTTTTGGATATACCGTTATGTGTACACAATGTATGTACACATTCTTTAGATTTCATTTTGTTTGCTTTGTGTTAACTTTTGTCTATTTTTCTTATTTTTTATAAGCTTACCTTGTGCACACAGAGGTGTAGAATCCGTAGGGTTGCGAGAGCACATGAAAGAGTTCTGGAGCCGTTCTGAGAAAGCCGATGAGTGAAAAGATGGCCAAAATAATATTCCAACTAGTGAGCCACTTGCGTAGGTCGTATGCAGGTCTATTTTTCATCCAACTTTGTCCACAATAAATCAAAACGACGTAAATAGCTGAAGCGTACACACTCAGTTTCCAATTTTTCCCAACCCATTTCCTCAACACCGACAATTCAACATTTTCCCAGTCATAGACTGTCATGTACTCTGGATTCTGAATGGGATACACCTCCATAAACCTATCGCTGCTCCCCGTGATATTCATCTTGACAAATAATGTGAAAAACAAATTTCGAAAAATCAAAGCGGAAACTTCTTTTCCAGCAAACAAATTTTTTCACGGATCACATAAAAAATTGTAGCTCAATCCAAAAAAAAAAGTTTTATCTCTACAAAAAAATATAATTTTTTATGTTCTTGTTTAGTTAGTCAGCTTGAGCTTTTCGTCAAGACATGTTTGAATATATTTTTTGTGGCTTAGCTAAGCACCTTTTAAATTCGTACAGCTTCCAAACGTTGACTAAAGTAGTCACTCTCCAAGATCATGAGTTATCTTCAAGTAGAAATACGAAGAACGCGTACCTCCACAACGAATGCAAGGAAATCTACTGCTGGCAAGCCACTTCTATTCACACACCTTCACAGCTCTTTGTTTTGCTGTTCGTGTTGCACCTTCACACAAGAATATCAAGTCGGAAGATGTTGCACACATACATATATACCAACTACCGATGATGTCGCTTGTAAGTTGCTTACGTCGATAATGATGATGATGATGATTATTGCGCTGCCTATTCATGGGGAGTTTTGAGCATACTAATTTGCAAACAACTTTTCACATGCACACCAGTTCAATGGAATGTTTTTTCAAAAACAAGCATCTTCTTATTTGTTGCTGGAACTCGTTTCCATCAATATAGATGATGATGGTTGTGTTGCTAGTGTTTGGACACTTGATTAAGTGTTTAAGAACTCAGCTTTACTGGGATGATTATAGGTTATCGTGGTCGTGGTCTAATCCAAATTTCCAAAGCGCAGCAAACATTCCATGCTAATTTTTTTTTGTATCACCACTAAGTATACAAGTAGCAATCGTTTATAAAAAATAATGTGTAGCGGTAGCGGTGATGATAGTTGTCCTTTGTGACGCTTTAAGCTGGTGCTGTTTAGTCGCACGAGTTGAAATTTCGCTGTTGGGTAGATGAAACATGGAACAGTATAAAAAAGAGAGAATGATGAATTGCATAATGAATGTTACAACGATAAATGGTAGCGGCTGTTAAAAAACACGTTGTGTGCTTGCAATATTAGAAAAACAGCAAAACATTCAATCTAAAAAAAATCTTGTTTTCATTGGTTTGCAGGGAGAGAGGAACAAAAACGGACGTTATAATCTACGCTGTCTAATATATTATGTTTTTGTTAAAAGAACTGTCTTGTCTTTTACACAGGCAAAAATATTTTTATGTGACGATGATGATGGTAGTTCTGCTGCTTGTAGGACAATGACAGGAAAAGTTTATTTTTTCAGGGACAGAAAGTTTTTTATTTCGGACTGAACACGAAAGAGAAAAGAGTTTTCACGGTGCAATAAAATGAATTAATCTCTTTTACAATGTGTGTTTGTGTCAGACTCACTCTCATCTAAACACCTGGAGCGCTTGGTAAAGAATGTCTTTGGTGCACGAGTAGATTCACGCATATAAGCAAACCACACACACGCAGCCCCACTAACTTGCTCTTTTCTATAACAGTAAAGTCTGTTTTCAGTATCAGATCATTCAGTCACATTCGATTCTCGTTATAGCATACACCTTTCCGTTTATTTTCGATGTGCACTTACATGACATTGTTTGCGTGGTGCGGTGGTGGCGGTGGTGGTCCTACTTAAATAAATAAGCCGTGTCGCTGCTACTCATGCCTGTTATTTGCCAAACCGACATATCATTCGTTCGTAAGTAATAAGCTTATTCCCTGTGTGTATTTTTATGCAGTGCGTGTTCAACTTTTAGTACAGGGTATCTTTTATTGGATAGATTGAACTACCCTTTTGCTTACTCTTCTTATTAATTTAAAGAGCAAATCTACTTAAATCCACAAAATAATAGAATAATATGAAGTCACGTAAAAAAATCGGCATTTGTCACGTGTACATCCCTGAAAAAATGAATACAAGTGTAGTTCCCATATTTTTTGTAGAAGACATTTACGTAATGAATAGGGAAAAGGGATGTAACTGAAATGTAATTACTTCTTCACAAAGAGATAAAAAATGTAAGGATATCCCTGTTGGAAGAGTACTTTTTTATTTACCTATGAAATGGAATGATGATAATGATATTGAAAAGTAAAAAAATGGGGGCGCTTTTTAAGGTTAAATTATTAATCGTAGTGTAATCGTCAACATTGCATTTTGTTTTGTACATCTGCTTTTGGAGATTTCGTGACAAATGGTTCACAACACAGAAAAAACAGGGGTTTGCATGTGATGCATTTGACGTAACGTAATGTGGTAATGGTGGGTGACCAAATAAAAACGAACTTCACCATTGAATGACTCATTGTCACAGTCAACGTGATCGTTATCAACATCGTAATCGCCACAATTTTTTTATACTCTGTACTCTACTCTAACTGTAGATGACATGACCAAAAGCTGGTGATGATGATCTTGAGGGCGTTATCGTTGTCGTATCGTACAGCAACTACAACAACAACACGCGTAAAAATCTAAGAGAGGAAAATGATCGTGCGCTTGATCATGACTTGATGATGATGACAGTTAATGTGCTTGCACTCCAACAAATTTATTCCACTATGCCTTCAACCTTGTAAAGTAGCTTCTCGAACAATGTTTGTTGTCTATGGCCTGAAACCTGAACACTGTACTCCCTCTTTTACTGCCCCTTAAAAAAGTCAGTCAGTTCAGTGCAGTTCACTGACCGACCAGTTCCTCCATTTATATTCATTCTATTAATTTGTCATATATGTTGTGGACCATTATTTACCAGTTCATCGACATCCTAAACAACTATTCCAAAAATAAGCCATAATAATCATTTTTCAAAAGGCTCACGCAATTAGCATTTTTTGAAATTATCAAGAGTAATCAAAACGGTTCAGTTATGTAAAGACAATAGAATATAATGCTGCGGTTAAATTCAAAGTTTAACTGTTGTAGTATCAATTTTTTTAACGACCGTCCAAGATGTGGACGCTGTACATATGTACACTTTGATTATCAGATAAAAGTGTGCTGCGAACCCAATAGGTCTTATAATTGTAACAGTGAACATAGTACGTTGACATAATAAACTGCAATCCCAAAAAAATACATTTGATATTGTACAACCTTCCAAAGTTCTTATTAATCTTCTTCAAAAACAACTGCGGATTACTGCTTACATTATGTATAATGAGAAGATGCATTTTTTACTTCATTCGCATACTATCAAAGAAGTTTTCATGTTGTTATTTGGCGTGTTTTTGGTTATGCAATCAGTCGACTGGCTTTACGAGCACATGGTTTTTTGAGTCACCTATTATCACAGGTTATCACAGCACTACGCCGCTGCCACCAGCAGTGCAGCGTCATGTCCATGTCTTCATGTAGACTTGAGATGATCATGTTCGAAAAGAAAAGGGTATGATAATATTGTAATGATAACACAATTATCTTATTGTTTTTGCATGTTACATTAAAGTATTTTGGGATATATTTAATGCACACTGCAAATGGCAAATGGGTTGGTTGGTTGGCAAGTAAGTTGATGTTTATGCGCGCTATATATCCAACCAGTTAATAACTGTGCTCTACCGGTATAAATGTATACTTTATTATATAGCTGCTACTACCCAGCTACTTCGAAAAATTGGGACCAACAACCAATGCAACGCGACGAGGTCAAAATTCATATCTAATCTTTTAATGTGAGCGTAAAAGTCAAAATAATGTATGTATATTTATTACGTAGGTATCATATCATTTCCACAAGCACACAAAGCCTTTTTTATGGTATTTTTACTTCCATTATTCCGCTTCTTTTTTGTTGTTTTACACAAGGATATATATTGTATAGCGGCAAGATAATTTCCGCCACTATAACTGTATATTATACATTTATGGATTGGGGGAAAAGGTAGTGTTTTTGGTATTTAGGAAAATATTACAAGGTAGTGGAGTGGTAGTATGGTGGCGGTTGGTGATGTGATGTAGTTTACAAGTATGTAACAGTCATCACATTGTCGTACACTTTTTTAGAAGTAATAATGGTTCTACAGGAGAAAAAGACAAGTTGAACATTGAGCAGAGAAAAATAAGATGATCCTAGACACTGAATCAGAATACTATCCAAAAACTTTTTCAATTACATTAAGCTACGAGAACAAAGTCGAGGAAGAGATGATCATGATGAGAACACACAACATATGACGACCAATAAGTATACATAACTTGGAGAAAAAACTCATCAGCTAGTTTGGAGAATGGTGGTAAAAAAAAGTAGGAGAAAAGGTGGGAGTAGAATGGAATCTGGAAATATCTGAAAAACGAAAGTCAGGAAGTTCTGGAACAAAGTGACCAAATATTCTAAGGGGAATGATAGATTCAGCTTTGGAATGCATGGAATGACATTCTTACAAACTAAAGTCAGGTATTTTAGGTATTTCTACTAACATAAGGTACGCATTTGGGCCGTACGCGTACTCATGAAAAAATGTATGCACATTAAATTCCAGAGTTGGAAACTAGAGGTAGTGTTCTGTGAGTTTAATTGTTTTGCTGTGAGCTGTAAGTTTTATAAATTTATGATATTTTCTAGTCGTTCTAAAATTCTGCATATTTATACATTTTTAACTCTTCCTTATATTTTTTATTAATAGCGTGCCTTATTAATCGTAAATAGGACACATTCTTAAATTTACATTTATCCACCTAATTTTTATTATATCCTTTCCCCTTCATTATTTCTACTTCCCAATTTTTTTTGCAGATTTGAGGGTAAGTGAATGGGAAGATGGCTTATATTCGCCTTCTTCATTATTACCTGTGCAGTTATATTGCAGCCAGCAATAAAAATCTGATGTTATCGTAATAAGCTTGTACTTGAGTTTGACATGAGTATGGTATGTTTGTAGTGGGTATTACATGCTAGGAAAATGTGTACAGAGTGTACGGTGTACAGGGGCTGATGGCCCTTTTTTGTAAGTTCCTCTTTTAGTTGGAGTTTGGTCAAGTTATTGCACTTTTGTACTAATTCTTTTGAAGATCAGAGACATAGAGTAACCTCTAGACCCAACAAGCAAATGTTGTCAACTTGCTAAAATAACAACAAAAAATGTTATTATGGGTTGTTGTTTTCGTTATTTTGTTGATTAAAAAGATTGGGGATTTTGTTTTGCTAGTACATTCGCTTGCACTTGATTTGCATCCCATCCCATCATCCCAACAACTGAGTTGGATTGTTTGGGATTCTCTGCTGTTGCCGTGCTGAGCTGAGAGAAGTATGCTTTTGGCTTGTCGTGTCGGGTTAAGGTCGAGCCAATTGGGATACAAGTTTGCAAGCTCTATAGCTTTTAGTAGAGATGAGATGATATATTCTCACACCGTTTTGGTGCACAATGCAGTGTTCAATATACTCCCTGCCTATAACATACGAATAACTTCACTTTTTATGACAGAAAAGAAAATTGATAAGCTACCTTGGAAAAATGATTGTAACAGGGAGATGGAGATGTGTCCGTATTCCGTATTGCTTTTTTACTATGCGATGCGGCATTTTTTATGACTTTGTTACAATCGGTGGGTATTCCTGATTAAAACGTCATGCATAATTCGGGCAAAAAATGAATGCATTACGTATTATCGAACTTTCCGATCTTGTTGATGATCTTCTCGCTGGATATCAATTTAATAATGATAAAAAAGTGTAGTAAATGCTCCGGGGTTTTTTGTTGTGACTTCTCAGCTTTATTTGTAGTTGTTACAGGTAATTAGATTATTATGAATTCACTAGAAAAATCAATTATAAAACTGGTCAACTGAGACGGAAATTTTAAAAATTATCTCCACATTTTTTGGATTTTCCAACTTTTATGCAAACTTTATCAATAAAAGTTCCAGTTTAATTTATTTGGCAGTTGTGCTGGTGCTGTACCAAAAAGTGACATCCCATCTCCCTTTCGATTCAAAATAAAAAATCCCAGTTTCGAATGAACTTGAAAGCTATCAAGATAGAGCACGTGTAATAAACATACACATATAGTTCCACTGTCAATGCTGTCAAGTTATGAATGAAGGTATTTTGCGTTATTAGAATAAGAATTAATGAAGTATGAAGTATGTACGAAGCACAAGATAGTACTGTATGCTGTATGATCGGTTGATGAAGGTTAGCTGCCGTGCTTATATATTAAATGATTTTGTTTATAATTAAAAAATTATGCTTCATGCACTTAAATTGTTTTTTAAAATAATCCTTTTTCTTGGGATAATACGGGTTTTATTTTCCATGCACCATGCTTTTTATATAATTTTCACACAGGTGTTCAAACATATTTGTTATTTAACTATTGCATAAAAGTTGTTTGATCTTTCAAATGCTGTACTCAATATATTTTTTGCATCCCAAGGGTAAAAACCAATTATACATGTTATAAGGTTAAGTTTGTTTGTACACAAAACATAAAGGTTTTTCTGGATAATTTATATTTCAACTTGATCTATGCTTATGCAATTTTTTATTTGATTAAATCAGAACTCTTTCAAGGTAAACTTACCTAGAGATTAGTTATAATTATGTGCTCATTGTTTTGGCAGTACATTAGCTCACTGATAAACACTTTTCGCTTATCCATTCGTTGTAAGTATTACAATATCCAGTTTTCTAATCAAGATAATCTTCGGCAAGTGAAAAATTACTAATTTTAGCTCGGTTTGTTTGTGGCATATTAAAAATGAAGCACACAAAGAAAATGATTACATTGTAAGAAAAATAAGATCACTTTTGTCCTATTTTTATCACTGGTATTTTTTTCTCATTTCACATATTCTAAGTACAGAGATATTATTGTATGAAAACCACAATTGTTTCTCACAAACAAGTAGTGAACACCGAAATTTCATGCACTTCTCATTCTATACACTTGTCTGATCTGATCTGTTCGAAGGACAGCGAAAAACTGTGACGGTAAAGAAATAGTTTGCAGAAAAAATCTTGTGACCTCAAAAAAAGTATACTATAGTGTTTGAAACGTGGCTATGCTTCCCACTACGCCCAAAATCTCAAACCCAGCTGACAACGGATCCGGGAGAGAAGTGAGTCGTGAAAATCGGGGAAACTTTCTCTTGACATAGTATACGGGTAAATACAAGCATACATATATGGTTAACTCCCTCATTCAAAAGTTCCAAGCTGTGCCATACTAATATACCTACATATTATACTGGATAAATGATAGGTCAATGGTACACTTATAAATATAATACAAGCTTAACTACACTTTTGTCTCTTGAAACTAAAGCGTGTATACATTCACGATATTCCCTTATCATATTCATATGTACACAAAGCAAACATCATTGTAGAAAGCTCTTATTGCCCGAGAAAATGTTAGTAGGCTATAAGTAGTAAGCTCAACAAAATATTATGCTCCACTCACTCCAAAGCCCTGCTCTGTTCAACTCACTCTCATGTCATACCATTTCTCGTGTTTTTTGAGCAATAAGCATTTTTTGGAGGAACATGGAAGGACGTAAGAAAGAACGGACGGAAACCCCCTTCTCTTGTCTTCATTCTTTTGTTTGGTATGACTTGCCAAGCTGTATGTGTGCATGACGGTTACTTTGTTTTGTTGTAAAAAGTCTCTAGTCAGTTTCATGTTTGTATTGACAAGGCATTGCCATTTACCAACTGACTTCAGGTACATTTAATAATATTCATTTGGAGGTCCCTATGTATAAATTTTTAGAAACCATCCAGATTCCAGGCCCCTCATTGGCCATGGCACGGATCATTATATTACAAAAAGAAAAGGCTAAAGAGGAGCGTTCGTTAAGCAAAAGCCTATGTTTTATTGAAGAGTTGATACTTGCACACGCTTCTTGTTTGATTTTCTTTAGAAATGAACTTTGTTTGAAAAATTGATACTAAATGGAGAGCAAATCCAGCTTTTCATTTAAACATGACGCATTGAACACGCATAGAAAAAGTCAATACAGACTTTTACATACTCATCACTCATTACTACCCACCACACTATCATACAGTTTTTTTGTTCATCATACTGGCTGACTAAATGGTTTTGTCGATGAATGTTTTTTTCCAGTAAACATATTGACTTGTTTTCCAAAAGGGAATGTCATAATACTATATGTATAAAATATGTACCTATGTCCAATGTATTCGTTTGCTTTACAATAAAAGTGCAACTCTGCTTAGGAGATTACTTCAAGTTTTCTTCTTTTTATGTAAAAGTGTAATGGATACAAAATGTTCCTGTTAAAAAGGAAATGTCCATTAGCACTTGATGGGGATATGTATTTTTACTTTTTGTAACTGCTGGGTAGATGGTATAGAATCATTTACTTCTTATTACAAAAATGAAAGCTCTCCGAGTGACTTCCGTTCAATGCTTTTTATTTTTTCTGGTTAGAAAAGAACTATTCATGTGTATGTATACCTAATTTGAAAAGGGAAAGCAAGCATTTTGCTGAGCATTCAGTGCCGTAACGATGATGCTCTCATGGTGTAACCACAAGGACTTGGTCTTGAGAGTAAACTGCGTGAAATTTTATGTATTCTTACTTGAATTTGAACTCGATTAGTAAACATATCTAAGAAAGTAAGAAATATTTTAAGTAATGATTAGTTTAAATTTTCTTGATTTTCCCCAGGGTTCCGCTTTCCTATCCACTATTGTTTAGCTTATTAGCTTCAACCCAAATTTGTTTTCACTTTTCACATTGCATCAGTTTTGTGAGGGTCGATATAGTTGGCGGTGTGGTACTGGGGATATTACTTCGATGCTTTTATTTTTCCATTCATTCAATTCACATTCATGATTCATATACAATAAACCTGACAACAGGATATAGAGAACTTGCGACTAATATGCTCAAAAATCAGTTAAAATTATTGTTATTTCACGAGAAAAAATTATCATTTTGACTTAAAACAAGTTAAAAAACACTATAATCCTGGTTTTCGGAAAACTCGAGTGTTGTTTGTGGAAGTTAGTCCACTGATAGTCAGACCGATTGACAGACAGACGTCACAAAAATTATGATACAAGTCAAGTCATATTAGTCAAGTCGTATAATGAAAAACGCTTATGCCTTCATATCAATAAACTCATAGGGGGATGGGTACGCCTTAAAATTATGGTTTTTTAATTTATTTATTTTAGTAAAATCATTAAATAGTACATTTTATATAACCTTTGCTTTATAATTTAATTTTTCACGTGAACAATGGTCAATTTTACGCAATTATGGAAAAACAATACAAATTGCCTTGTGGTGGCTAAAATATGTTTCATATAAGGAGCATTGCAGATTAGAAATATTTGAAAAGACACAATCAATATGTGTTGAATCATTTGTGGTAGGCAAATTTACATCTAATGAGCTAGTCAAATTAAATTCAGACATAAATTTTAGAAACGAAACGTTTTTACCACTTGACAAATCAATGTTGAGATCACCGAACAAAATAATGTTTCCAACCAGATTTGTGAGAACATTTTCCAGTAATTTTTTATACTCAGAAATAGAACATGTAGGACTACGATATGTCATCACTAAATTATAATTGTTACTTTTCCAATAAGTACAAAAGCAATGACCTTTCTCGTTCGAAAATTTACTTTCATAAACACTTAGATTAGTAGGTTCCTTTGACAAAAGTATTGACCCGTCGGACCGATGCCTGTTGGTTGAATTAGATCTGTTTGCAATCTGGAATCCGTCAAAACTCAGATTATCTTCGTCTTTAATATGAGGCTCCACCATGGCCAAATAATCTGCTGACATTGCACAATGATCAGAAGTGATATCTTTACAGTGCAACATTATTGACTGTACATTCAAAAAGTAAAGCGTGACAAATTGATTTTTGAAGTCCTGAAGAAACTTCAAAGTGAACTGCATGGGACGATTTTGCAAATTAATCATTTCTTTTGTCACGAGATCATCTTGTTTTGGAGGTAAAGGCTTTTTAAATGTTCCATTTATGTACAATCCTTCCAGCGATGTAGCCCTACTACAAGCTACGTAGAGCTCTTCTCTCTTAATGGCACTAAGACGGTTTCCTTTCTTACGCGTGCATGGAGTTACAACAACACATTTTAATGAAGAGCCTTGAGACTTGGCAATTGTCATTGCGTTAGATGCTACCAGCGGTAATTGTTTCCGAATTAATTCAATTCCTCTATATTCCTTTCCGAGGTTCATTGATCTTTCATGGCGTTTGATCAAAGTCCAGCTTGTATCAATATTCTTCGCAACCTGATAAGATCTTGTTTTTGCACGTGAAGCGGATCCAACCATGCAATTATGGAAATCCATCCAAACTTGACTTGGAACACGTACACCGGCTGCATTCTCTCCATAGTCAATCATACGAAGTGTGCCAGTGCTTCCATTAAAAAGTCCGTCGGCAACATCAATGTTTGTGGAAACAAAATATTCTGCTCCAATTTGTAAATGCGTTCTGTATGGCAAACCTTCGGCATCCGACGCCTTAAATGATTTAGCCTTTTCAAGCATCCATTGCATATCCTTGTCTTCTCCTAATCCGAAATTTTTATTATTTATATGTTATGTGTAATGATAAACTTTTCACGTGAAAATAATTAAGATAAATATTTTAACTATTTATTTGTTACATAAAATTCAAACATTTCACGTGAAAAATTACATTAAAAAATTGTACCTTTAACCATATCATGAGCAGTAGACCAGGCGCCTTCCGTATCAAACGTGTCATGCAGTTTCTCGTTGAATTCTTGACATTCCCCATTAGAATAAAACAGCCAAATTGCATTCGGTGGAGGCTGATTAGTTGGAGAAATTTCTCGGCTCCTTATCAGAACCACCTCCTCGTCTGTCATTACACCTTCAGCCATATTATTAAGTGCGTGGCAGAAATCATGTTGACCTCGTTGACGCATTATCTCATCTAGTTCATAGAATTGAAACTTTTGCCATAACAGATTCTCAGACATGACGTTGGGAAATTGAGTTGACGGTTGAAATACATATGAAGCCATAATGGGAGAGAGTTGTCTCATATGTCAAACAACAATTACAGATTTTCCTCCAAAATCTTCATATGTACAAAAGAGTTGTTGCAAGCGTTTGTTAATTTGATGAAGCTGATTAGAATTCACCATTGAAATTTCATCAATTATAATGAGTTTGACGTTTTTTAGTAGCACTCTATATGTATTGGCTTTGCTTTCCGTTAAATCACTCCAATCAAAGTCTTGATTTGCCGGAAGCCTAAAGGTTGTGTGCATAGTCATTCCCAATACATTAAAAGCCGCTTTGCCAGTTGGAGCGCAAACAACAACTGGAATTTGATCTGCATTTTCGGTTGGCGTTCGAAACTCATGTCGCAATATACTTTGCACTATAGCATGGATAACATGACTTTTCCCAACTCCGGCTCCACCACTCAAAAAGAAGTGGAAAGGTGCAATACTGGTTTTGTATCGGTGTAGAACTTCCAGTACAAAGCGGCGCTGCTTTTCGTTGAGAGATCTCATAATATTGAGGTAGTCATTTTCCTCTACCATCTTTGGAGGTCTGAACTGTTCTACTGGAGCCCTCGTTCTCCCTTTCTGTCCAGCTATTCCTTCAAGCATAGCGTCTTCATCTTGTAAAATTCCCTGATCATTTTGAGCCATACTGTTTACGATTTCATCCTCATCAATGTCGCCATCAAGCTCCGCCAGTAATTTATTCATAGTCCATTGCTCTTGTTCAGATAAAGCATAAAAAGGAGCTGAGTTCTGGCGAATTACGTCCTCATTTTTTTCCACGTGAAAAGCATAATTTTTTCCCAAAATATCCTCTTCTTCATTTCGCCATGGATAAAACAATGTCAACCTTTCTCTGCAAAAATTACTGTAATCAGTTTCCTTGTTGTAAGAGCGAAAACGAAGAATTTTCCTTTGCTGCCTTTTACGCATATAACCGGTCTTATCTAGCAACATTAAAGGTTTTTCATTTGAAACCGACCCGACACCTTCGCCATCAGATGTGAAATTATTTTCCTCCGAACTTCCTTCAGAATTGCGGCTGCTCCTACTTTGTTTGGTCTTCCTATTACGAATTCCCACTTTTTCAAACATGGTCGCAAAATCAGCTAAACATAGATCTTCCATTTCCAAAGGACGCTTGGAGTAATGATCAAAAATGCCTTTTACAAAAATATCCTCTGACTCATCTTCAAGTGTATTTAATTCCTCTTGCGACTTAAGGAACCCTATGCGTTCTTTAGGTTCGTTGGTGTTTACAAAGATATCTTGTCTGCTACATGTTGTGTTTGGAAGTCCCAGAAGAAATGCAGCCGCTTCTTGTGTAGAAATTTCACATCCGTGACATATGACTTTGCAAAACTTTTTCAAAGTTTCGATGACAGTTAAGTTCCCAGCTTTAGCTTCAGCTTGTGCAGCTTGTAGTAGCTGGGATACTCCTCCATCAGACTTCATGATGTATCCAACGCAGTACTTGGTACACGCATAAGTGTCAAGAATAAACTGAATATCGATATTTGCTCTCCAAGCAATAAGAAGCTTTTTGTTGTAATTGTTTATGAAAACTTCGGATGTCTTCCGTTTCAAAAATACAGTTGCTCGCTTGATTGAGGACCTCAGCGCTAAAAGATAATCATTTTGGTCTAAATGAAGTGATTGAAGAAATTCATTGAAGTCAATGTCATCCTTAAAACTTCGACCAAATTCATTCAACTTCTCTTGAATTTTGGCAAATTTCTTCCGATATTGTACAACGACTTCTTTTTCAGTTGACTTCTCCAGGGGATGTAGTATAGTTGTTTCTGGTAAAGGTGGTTTTGGGAAACCGAATCTACAAATCTTTGTTCGTCGGTTTTTTTTGTAACATGTATGGGAATGTTTGTGGAGTTGATATGACAGCAGTTCCTCCATTTCACCTTCTTCGTCTCGCTCACATGAAATGTATGTATCTATGAATTTAATGACTTTATCTGCGGATTCAGAATCACCTGAAAAAATACAGTACATATCAATTCTCAATTTATTGTATTTTCACAAGTTGAGGTGAGAGATTCCATTTTCCACGTGAATTTTACCTTTATATATTGGAGCATCCTCTATCCAGTAAACCCCATGACTATGAGGAGATCCTCGCATTTGAAATTCAATTCGCGTGAAAAAGTCCTTAAGCTGATAAGGGTGAAAAATTCCGCCATTTTTCTTCATGATAATATTTAGTAGTTGACGGAACCGGTGGTCGAAGTGAAGCATACATGTAACTGGATCTTTTTGTATGAGCTCCGCCTTCTCTAAAAATGACAGTGCATTTGCCTCATCTTCAGTGATATCTCTGTTCTTAACTAGTTTCATGAGAATTTTCAGCAATTCATTCCATCTTGTTTCTGCTGCAGAAAGTGTGATGAAAAGCTGTGGTCGTCCAAGCTGCCGAATCATCCCATTAACCTTTTTTTGTTGTTTTTTCCAGTAACACGGGGAGGATCGTATGTTTTGGAAAACTGCATATCCATCATCTTTTTCAATTAAGTTTTGTAGGTAGCCAGGGGTCCTAGTTTGCTTTGCTGTGATTTTGGTAGAGCCGGATTTTTGACGGAGGCAGATCTGTAGTGCATTGTAAACTTTTTCTGTCAATGATTTCTTGAAGGCGAATAATAAATGGGACGAGTGGCAAGCTCGGCGGTCAAACCGACGAATTTCAGATTTAGCTATGTCAGTGTACGAAGCTTTCACTTTAAGTTGGCGTTTTTGCCCGCAATAAATGGTTGGAAATGACAGTTCTTCCGAATCAGCATCGCGGTAAAACGGAATTGGTTGGTTAGCTTCACCTGGTGCAATTTTTATTCCCTGGTATTCAACTTCTTTATCAAGATAAAGAAGAGACTCAAAGCATCCTGCTGCACCTTCAGGTATGTCATCTACTGTAAATAAACAATTTTCACGTAAAAAGGTTTCAGATTGTTTCAAGTATTTGCACTCAATTTTCAAGTTAAAAATAAGCATACCTTCATTTTCGTTTGCTTGCTGATTTTCAGCAGGAGATCCTTCACGTGAAATATTTCCTCTCGTGTCACTGTTTGGTTGTATCTCTTCATTAATAAATTCCACCGTATCATCTGTAACAAGTTAAGAACGAATTAGTATACGATTGACGTAACGAAATACATACGTGCAATAATTATGTGCTTACTTATTCCATTAGTCTTCCATTCTTCACTGAGTCTAACATCTTCTTTTTGGTACAGGTCAGTTTTAATCAAATACTTTGCTGCTTGATATACATGGTATGGTCTTATTCGCTCTTCCATATACGGCTTTGAATAACTCATTCGACGCATTAACTTAATATGGACAGTTCCGGTTTGATTGAATGGCCTTGGGATGACTTGTGTGCACATTAAAATGTCATTTGGTACATTAACAACATTTCCGCGAATTGCTGCTTGGCCCTCTGGTCCTTTTAATCTTATTTGCATGAACGGAATTCGTAACGCAACTAGTCTTTCTTCCAGAGGCGAGAGTTGCTGCAATTTTTAAAATGCAACATTAAATTTATACTTTCACGTGAAAAAAATACTTTGTATTGATACTTTGAAGAGGAAATTAAACGGAATTTATTGAAACGTTTTGAATAGTTTTTTTCACGTGAAAATTTAAAAGTATACCTTTAATTCTTCGGGAATCTCAGGAAAGTGAAATCCATTTGACAGTGCAAGGCGAGGAATTTTTCTCTTTTTTTCTGGAGCAAGTATGTTGCGCTTACAAGTGGTACACAATTGAGGATTTTCGAAATTAGTACACAGAACTTTGGATATCATGTCATCTGATAGTCCCTTTTCACTCATTTGATCCCTGGTAATGGAAGTGGTCGAAGTTTTGTACCACAGGCAGCCACAGCATGAGCATATTGAAGTTGGGGATAGTCGGATGAGTTCGTTATATTTTTTTAGAAGAGAATCGAAGTCTTCCTGGAACAGCTGGCGGCGTTGTCGTTTTGATGCACTTTCTCTCGCTCGATAATCGGGATCTTCTCTATATTTTCTTTTCCTAGCACTGTCACCTCTTTTTTCTGGCGTTCTGTATAAAGGATCCAGACGTTGCCGGCGGCGTGTTTCGTTGTAATTTTCCAGTTCAGCTTTTCTTTTATCCTCATCTTCTCGAGCCTTTCGACGAGCAGCAGTGTCCTTTTCTTGTTCCTTTTTTCGAATTTTCTCATCTTTGCGTATCTTGCGACGAGCCACAGTATCCTTTTCTTGTTCTGTTTTTCGGAATTGTTCATCCTCTCGAGCCTTTTGTCGTGCAGCAGTATCTTTTTCTTGTTCGATATTTCTCCTGTCGTCATCATCTCTGCGAAGTTGAATTCTAACCCGAGCTTCCACGTTCCGTTGATCTTGGCTTTTTTTCCTGAGTCGGGGCATTTTTAGGTAGCAATTTTGTGAAGCTTTTTTAATAAAGAAATAAAAATTTCACTTGAATAACCGGTTTAAATAAATATTTTTTCACGTGAAGAAAATCAAAAGAAGCTATAAATAATTTATGGGAAATTTCTACTGATTATATATTACATTTATTACCTTCACCACTGATTATCCGCTCTGATTACATTAAACAGCTGTTGAAGAGTTGCTGAACTTTTACACAGTTAAAAACAAGGCCAAACTGATCTGCCAATTTATTATTGTTTCACGTGATAATACATTTACATGAAACAAAAGTCGTCGTATTCGTACATTCGTCGTTGTCTGTACAGCTTGATCATAGCTTAGCACATTTTATTTTTTCTCGTGAAAATAAATTAATGCATATTTAAAGAAGGCTACAAATTTGATTCTAATTTTCCTGAAAACTGTTTTCTCCTAAACTTAAAAAATACAGTTAAAAAAGGTTTTGTTAGTTATGTGTCCTTGTTAAGTTTTATTGAAATCCATTGAGGTGTAGAGATCAGGTTGAAGTTGTGACCTTCAAACTCTTCTGGGAACAAAGCAGTTGGGATAGTCCGAATGAAACTTTGTAAAACTATGTTTCTATACTAGAGCTATCTAAGCACCAAATTTGAGCTGAAAATGTCATGTTAAAAAAATTGACCTTTGACCTAACTTTGACCTGGGTCATCAGATGTGGCTGACCAACGAACTCATCGAAGCGAAGAACTATATGTATAGATTGGTGAAATCAGATTTTGAAAATCTTGATTTGTTTTTGAGTTATCGTGCGAACAGACAGACAGACAGGCAGACGGACAGGCCATCCTGTATAACTTGCTTCGAAGTCGCAAGTTAATAAGCATATTATTATTAAAGTCAGTCAGTGATCTTTTGTATAAAAGTGTATTATAGGAGTAAAATGTGGAGGTAGTGCGTGACTTACAATCAGAAAGGCGATTCCTTTCTCTTTGTTTGTGAAAGTGGAAAGTAAGTAATAGTATGTTGTGTTTTTAACGAAAAAAGAGGGGTTCTTTTGAGATGAAAAGGGGAGTCTATGGTATTTCAATATCATTTACTGTCATGAACTTTTGATGAAAAGTGGTGTTTTGTTAGAAGTTCTAAGACTATGGGACACACATAAAGTTCGCAGAGTAGGCACAAAATAGAAAATATATGTATTTTCTGTATGCATATGGCTCTCAGGATCAATGTCTAAGGTTTTTCAATACTCATTATAAGTCTTGTTTATTTAGAAGATTTAAAGTTCGAAGCAATCCTTCATGTTTTATGTGGCAGTTTTAAAAACTTCCTTTTCGAAGTATCTTCTGATCCTTTACTTGCAAAGCAGGTCATTTAAAAAAATTCCGAATGATTCAGGCATACAAGCATAGGTGAAATGTGGAAAGCAAATTTCTTCGCAAGGAACAACATATAAACCCATACAGTCTTTTAAAATAGTAAAATCAATCAAATTATTAATTCCACAAAGAAACTACAAATAGTAGAATATACAAACAAAAAAAACCTAATGTTCCTTCGATTTTTGGTATCTTTTTTTAAACACCTCGCCTCGCCTACACATCACGCCATCACATAACTGTTGTCTCACATTAGACATTACATACTGCAGTCACTGCGCAGCGGATTACTAATGTAATGTGCATTGGATATATATGAAGGGAAGAACAATGCACAGAAAAAGTATATTAGTTTACTTAGGTAATCGAAAAGAGCAAGGGTAAAAGCTAAAAAAATACTGGAGATCCATGAGCATGTGCATAAGACTATAAACTTAATGAACTCAAAAAGCATTTTTCACTTGTCAGTTAGAAATGATACCTCTCGAAGTATTTATGATGGAAATGGAAGGTCGCAATAAAGTTTTCCAGACTGACAGCAAGACAGGACATAAAATTCCTTATTTTTGTAAATTAGATAGATGATTAAGTTGTAAATATGAGAGTTTGCTTGAATACAATGCTGACTACCAATGAAATAAAAATCCTGCAAATAATTGATCAGTTTCAAGTATAATCGATTAGTTTAAAATATTCAACAATCAAAGTGAAGAAGTATTAATGTGGAAGTTAGTAGGGCACATTAAAAATCCGAGGGATGTTTCCGAACATGGTTCAATGTCTTTTTTACAGAAATACGAGCAAAATCGATACGAAAGATTTCAAACTATAAATTTCATAAAAGCTAACAAACATTTCAAACAAAAACAATGACCTAGAGCGAGCATCCTCACATTAGCATACCCAAATAGAAGAAAGCGAAAGCTTACATAATTTATCTTGTTCTCTATACTTGGAAATCTCTAAAGACTTGTTCCTTTAAAATCTGATTGTACTTTTTCACGTGAGTAACGAATGTATCTACAAAACTATTAACTCTTATGTACTAAGTCACTGGGACATACAAAGGTTCTTATCATCATGTAACCCTAAATCGATCTTGTGACATTGAAAACAGTTCAGCATATTTACCTGCATTCATTCACTCATACATAGTTCATTGCGCTGTGAAATGATCCAAGATTTTTTTCTTGAAGTTCCACAACAATCAAATTCATTTCACTTTTCATTGCCTAAATATCAATTTGAAGGAAGTTGTTATTTCAGGGATATGGGACCTATTGTATAACAGTAACAATGTACTCCCAAATATCAACAAACATATTGTACCTCACCTTCAATGCTACCTATTGAGGTGATCTCTGAAGAAGTATAAAAGGATTAACTTTAAAAATAGACCAAGTGCAGGATCTATATTCAGAGTAACCACACGCAGAAGGTGACATAAGGACCATGCTACATCCTACTCAAAATGAAAAGAAGAACATATTTGATGATGACAAAAAGATCAAAACGAAGAAGATACCTAATTTGAAAACAAACCATTTACGGTGCACTGATGTGCACTTGCATTTTTATATTCGAAATGTACTTTTGGCTAGAAAATGCAGGAAACGATAAAAACCTACACAACTATTTGAAACGAACGGCCTTGACCGCTTGAATTGAGATACAAACAGTTGGGTCCACACCATAATTCCTATTTATGTAGCTAGAGGCCAATAAAATTGCCATAATAAGTAAGTAAACAGATAACACGTACATATCCAAAAATACAAACCCGTCAAAATCATCGGAGCTACTCTTTCGCTTTATTTGAGATTACAGAATTTTTAAGAGAACGATTTACACGTGCAGCTGGTGTAGCACTAAAATGTGAAAGTAAAGATGTATGTACTACACTGCTATTATTTCAGTAGAACAGTTTTGCAAAAATGCATTTTTTTAGAAATTTTGTTCTCAACCCAAATCTGTGTAATTCTATTATTTGTTTCCTGACAGGAACAGTAAGCGTATCCAATAAGTAAGTCATGAATTGTGTCATGGTCATGAGGAAATATTTCGTACAAAAATGCGTAACAAATTATGCAAAATGGAAACAAAAAAATCTTCTTCCTTTAGTTTCATTCATTGATCATGTATTTTCGAAAAAAATTGTTATTCTAAATTCTTCTTTACAGAAAAATACTGAATACAGTTTTGTAACAATCCAAATCAAATTCATTGTATTTGATTTGTGAATGGTAAAACATACACAACTTTTAAAATTCTCCTTTTCTCATTAACCTCCGAATAATATATTATAATAATGATAATATGAACAAAAAAGTAAATGTTATACTTAATCACTATACGTTTTACTATTTTTATGTCTTGTAATGGATAACAATAAAGTATTTTCTAGATACCACCATTTTTTCTTTTAAATCGTCACCTTACATTTCTTCTTTTTATTGTGTGAATGGATAACTAGATTATACAGAGCAGCAATCAGCATAACAGACTTTTCTTCCACGTTCTTTACTTTCAAAAAATATGATGTAAAGTACTAATTTTATTCTTAACACCTCATCTGTAAATTTTATCACGTCAAATTATCATCATAATTTTTGTTTTACCCTATTTAACAAATAATAAGTATTTTTCTTTTTCGCATCTTAAATCACCAACTTAAATGTACAACAGTAGCTAAAATTAGTGTATCCATTTTCATTCAAATTACATTCATTCATTTATTCATTCATACGCGTGTACACCCACGCATGCCTTAATTACTCTCTGTTATACAATGACATATTTTAAACTGCACTGCAGGCAGACACCCAAACAGTTAAACTTGGCTTTACAACTTAACCACGCAATTATTTACACAGTGAAATGGTTTGTTGAATAATAATCCTGGCATAATATCTATTCTGACATGACATAGTACGAAATAGGATAAAATAATAACGTAACATATAAAAAATGGTACAAGATCAAATAATCTTACTTATTTTAATATTGTACATGAAAACAAATAAGTATTGTATTATAATTAGTAATACAATATTATGTTATTCTTATTGGCCGTGAGAGGACACTAGATAAAACTTGTTCCAAACACACATATCTTATATTACCAAGCGCAGACTATGTAATGAAGACATGGCAGACCCAAGCGCGCAGTATTTATGTCGGGATGGGAAATGCCATATCCATAAAAATAGGAAAATCCAGTTAAAAACTTGTTTATCATCTTATGCCATTTTTGACTTCTTGGCGAAGTACGCCATGTAGAAGAAGTTGGCAAACAGGAGAAAGTATGAGGCGTACATGGACAAGGCAAAGTTGATGTTTTCCCAGCCACAGGCACATGGACTTCCCGCAACTGCTGTAAATACAAAAATAAAAAACAAATTGAAAAAACATCAACAATTATTTTTTAAAGGTTAGTTACACTTTAATTTTAAAAAGGAGTGTCCGAATCAGATTCATTATCATTGTCAGTCGTAAAAGCGAAATGGAATTTTCAGTAGCCTTGTCAAATTTTATGCAAATGTTTTACGTTTTCTAGAACTATAATCATAATTTAGGATAACATGTATTGAATGAGAGCATAAAAAATCCTAATTTTCCTCTGTTATTCTTGCATGTTTGACATGATTTAGAATGTAGTTAATTGTACGCCCACCCATTACTTGAAAGACAGCTAACTACTCGTCATATTTATCATTTGTGTGATTGTGACTGTGATTTTTTTAAAAATTAAGTTCTCGCATAGACAATGTCTCACTTTTTACCTTTCTTTTTATTGCATAAGAGCAGTGTTTTAGAGGACAGTTGCATTTTCAAAAACTAAAAAAATCAAAAATGCTCATCATCCTCTTTTGTTCAACAACCGTCGTAAACTTTTTATTACAGTTCATTATCTAATTTTGCATGCAAGATTTGCAACGTAATTATCTTTCGCCAAATAATACTAACTGAATACTCATACCCTGCATTCACTGTCCTCCTCTCTGACAATCTATGAAAAAAATGGAAGTGTGTAAAAGAGAACGGTGGTTAATTTTAAGTGGACACTTTCAGTTTCAACGTCATTGTAATCAACAATCAGTGTTTTTTTTTCGAAAAATTAAACGAATGACTTATCGACTGTCTAATTCAATCATAGTCATATAGCAGAGCGTACATCAAGTACCATTCTAATATTTTTTGCTTATTTAAGCCATAATTGTCATCAAGATCAGACGCATCGAAAATCGTGTCCCCAAAAAAAGATGAATTTATTAACATTGCAAGATTTTAAAGAAAATGCATTTTAAATCATGCTATCGTAATAATGCTAGTAATTCTATCTCAAGAATGATTATAATGACGATGGACAAGCTCATTGACAGTCATCTGGTTTGAATTGAAGATGATTTACATTGCCAGTGACAGTGAAAAAGTGCAAACACAGTTTGCTTTACACTTTTTCATCGAAATGAAATCACACACACTATCATTCTCATCTACAAAAAATAGAACTAGGCAGATAATAGCTCATTTATCATTAGTCTGGGGGTCAGCAAAAAACAAAATTTTGAAAAGTATTTCAAATTCAAATATATGCGTATAATGCGGTTTTGTGGTACAGCTACTGAAAACGATCTACATAATTCGTCAAATATTTAAAAAATGCGTTTGGGTGGAGATTGTGTGATGTTGCTATTAGGATGACGCACGAAGAAAATTGAAGTGATCATTTACGATTTGCATGTGTGCTTATCATTCTCCATATCACATAAAAAAGGATCGCTTGGATTACCTGAGTACAGGTACTTGGATATTATGTTATAGTAATGGTCTTAAAAACACAAAATATGCTCACATTTACCCATGATTTATGTACTTTGCGCATGTTATTACGAATGTTTCAATTTTTTTGAAGGTACAAACAGATTACAGACAAGATGGGGGTGCCTTATGTGCGTAGCGTAGTAGTACCTACTTGCATAAGAGTGCTAACGACGACGATTTCATAATCGATTAACGTCGACACACATCACATCATCGTCATTTCACTCTCGTCTGCTATAAGTATTCTTTTTTTACTTTGAAATGTTAAATAAGAGATTCAATCAGTCTCAGAGCTCAGGTGTTCTAAAACTTGGAATTATGAGCTTCACTTTTTTCTCAGAATGTTTACTTAAGAATCTTTTACTTGAGAATTTCAGTTAACACTTTTTGTACGCAGACAAGGTACTATGCCCGATCAAAAGGTAAACAAGACTGAAAGAAGAAAATTCTGAATGGATGCATTTCGTTGTAGGATGAGTTGAAAAGAAGAAGATATGCGTAAACTCAGAAGAAATCACACCACGCATTCCATTAACGTTGGTTTTGTTGAATGGATTTGTCTACGTCCTATGTCTCAGTCGTCATCATTTATGTATGATGGTGGTAGGTATAAGTTTACATTATTTTAGACCTATGGTGCTAATTAATAGTAACTAAACTGACCTTTAATGTACAACGAGTACATGTTGATTGTGACTCCAACAACCATTTGGCTCAATTGCAGACAGGTGATCATCATAGCCCAGTTTCGTGGAATCTTCACCTTCAAAGACTGTAGAAAGAAAGAAAAAAGAATATTAATACCTGATTCACATTTTCAATTTTAAAAATTAGATTCCATTTACCAATTAGCACTTTCGATTTTTTACCAATATGTTTTATTTTTTCAACATGGATATCATATCATGATCTAATATTTTAGCCAGTTCAAGTTCAAAGTACAAAGTTCTTACAAAGTTTGTGAGCTTCTAAAAATGCTATGTGTACTTTTAATTATAGCTTCCAGAATGAACTATCATATCTATCATATCATGCAATTAGGCTAACCATTAATACGTACATTTTCCGTGAAAAAATTGACGTCATTTCATTTAACTTTGTAACATGTTGATGAACCTATTCCACTGATTTTGACTTTGTAACGTGTTAAGTTTAATCTGCTTCCTAGTACATTTATGTAGTATGTAAGAAAATACTATAAAGATGAAAAAGTGCAAAGGTTGGTAGACTGATAACACGACGCCTCATAATATTCAATCAGATAAAATCTTCGGCTAAATAACAAAACGTAACGAAAACTATTTTTAAGATGAAAATTTCACACGAAGACCTTGTGTGGGATTATATAATATGTTTCGTGTCATACGATAGACAGTCATCAAATCCAAATAATGTACTAAATTTATCTACAGCACCTTCCTTCAAACAACCTACGATCAAATTTTTAATCTTAACCCTTTTTCCTTTTTCATGAGTACACTATGCAATGCACCGGGCAGGAACTGGGAAGTGCATACAAAATAAGGTATTCCTGTCCTGTCATCATCACTCATTAAATGCCTACTTTGTAAAGAGATTCTACTTTAAAGGAAGGCTTATGAATATAAATGACTACTTTTTGTTGCATTGCAAGATCTTTATTAGGTGGGATTTTTGGACATTTTTAGAAAGGAAAATTGGATCATGGCTGGACGTTGTGTTTGTTATCTTTAATCTTTTACGTAGAAAAGTTTATTTTGTTTGATGAAGGTCAATTTTGTGTTTCTACCACGAAAATGAAATCTCTACCTAAAGCTATTATGAGAAATGAAGTAAAACAACTTTAAACACGTATCTTCACGTTCACACAGGTGAAAATACTCACCTATCTTGATCTTCGCTTCAATTGATTTTTGGCAGCTAAAATGTTAAGTACTTTGTAGGCTGGCTAAGCTATTCTGACAAAAAATTTAAAAGCTATACAAAAAATACACATATGCAAATCGTGTCCATGTACAAAAAAATCTTGCGAGCTACAGATTATACTGGTTTTTGGTTTACTGCGCGGCATTCCAGTACCAATTAAATTGATCAACTTCAGTTTTTCCTTTCTTATGTCATTATCGAAATACTCATGCTTTTTGCTTGATTTAAGCCTTTTATAATGATTGATAACATCAAAGTCTGTAAAAATATAGAAAATCATACCTTTAGGGCGTAGTAGGAATACATGAGGGCATGTACAAACATATTCATTGTCATGAACCACCTGTAAAGAAAGATTGTAAATGTAAAATTTGTTAAGGGGAAAGATTCGCCATGATTTACACCAGCGATTCGAGATAGACTTTTTTATAAAATCAACAATGAATACCTGAGTGGGGGCTCGTACGCTTCATAAGTGTACCAGGTGTAGATGAGCACAGTTATATGATGATACCTGGAAAATAAAAATAATCTATAATGTAAAAAACTTTTCCAATGATTGTACTCACCAGATAGAAATATCACATCATCTTGTCATTGACAAAGTAGTGATTAAAAGCTGAACAAAGTAAGCTCGCGATACTTGAATTGGTTATTATTGAACAAAAAGCAAGCGATAGAAAAAGTCTCAGAAACGCCTACTTGCCAAATTTTCCGAAATTTCTCATACATTTTAAAGGTATATGATACAAAATCATTCTTTCACATGTGAAAAAAGTACGCGATGTATGTATTATTATGTGTTAGAAAAAACCCAATTATGTACTTTACAGGTAAATGGGTGCCATTTAATTGCTCAAATATAAGCCGATTATTTCAGTTTCTCGAGCTTACAGATGTTGTCTAAAACGCACGTCATAAAGCCCATGTAATCAGTGAGATTTTTGTAGGAATCCTTCCTTTGTCTGGTTGCTCCAATTGATTTGAAGCATTTTATAATTGAATTAAATGCACAACAAATGAAAGCTACTATTCAAGTATTATGCAATACGTAAATGGTCTAAAAATACCAGACAAATATTCCCAGATCAAAAAAATCTCTTACACGTGGATTCCTTAAAAGTATGATAAATGGATAATAACTTTGGACAAGTTTATTTTTAGCATTGAAATTGATATGATGCTGAAGTACGTACTATATAACATGTTCCATTAACGTCATTTTTCATAATCATAACTATCAATTCGATTGCATTTTCTCATAAATTCAAACTATTTATAACCTTTTTTAAATATGCGTGTGGAAAATTAAAGCCCACAAGCAACAATTCAATCCAGGTGTAAACTACTGATTCACAAGTTCATTCTGCAAAAATGCTTTCCTCCTTTCTGTCATATAACTCTTATTACCTTTCCACCTTCACAAAATGTTTATTTTTCTTATTACTTTAAGGATATGCAATGCAATACCGACTATAAGTACTCCTACATAACAAGTTTCATGGTGAAGTTTATTACCGCCGCATTCGATAGTTATTTGGCGCGAGGTCTCCATGTATTAAACTTGAGGGTTGTTGGTGTGTTGACTGTTGACGCTATTGTTGCGCCGATGATGCGATGTTGAAGGTGGTGCGTTTTCGCTGAGTGTCCCTTCAAAAGCCCTATCACCATCACACAGCATAATAAACAGGTTTCATGGATATCACAATTTTTATCATCATTCCTCAAACTTGATATTTCCTTTTGCAAACTATAATGTGCAATAATCGCCAATAATAATCCTTGTCAGTGGAGAAGTAAACAGAAGGAAAAGAGTTCCCTTCTATTTTATCTTCTTCCTTCACGTGACATTACATTGGCTAATTGTATATTCCGGTATGGAAATCCCTATGATGTAATATCAACATGCTAATCATGGAAAATGCCTACTCCTACACTTCTTTGTTGCAATGAAATTTACGTTTGCAATCAATCTACCGGACATTCAGCATTAATTAAAGTATGTAAATATGCATGGATAAATATTTTATATGCACTTGTGCACACAGAGGAAAAAAACAATAAAAATTAAGATAATATATGTAGCATCTTCACATTGCAATTTGACAGCGGCACATGCTAAAATATGCCCCTTGACCTTCGACTTTTCAGCAAAACTGATGATGTTATAATTCCTAATCACATCATCATCATCACATAATCATCGACCCCAACGTTTTGTCTGCGTGTATACTTCACAAATCGTAAAATACGTAAATTACTTTGTAAGTGGCAGATACATTGTTTCTTGGATCCTTCCCAAACTTCATCTTCTCTTTAAGCGATTAATTTAACATGAAAGATGTTTTTGTTCAATGGAGCATTTACAATCTTTGAGAATGTGTACATAAGAAAATGCACAAAATTGTTTGTTGTTTGATTCAAAATGCAACAATGTTCGTTTTGCATTTGCTTGTATGTCTAATCAAAGTGCTCGTATGGCCTATGCCTCTGACCTTCCAATAATAAAGAATCCCTGATTGATGAACATTGACTTTGACTATAGTTTTATCAATGCAGCGTGTATAGTACAATGATCTTGTAGAGTTAAAAATATTAGATGAATGAATGAAAAATTATAGGCTGTGTCACACAAACAAAAATTTGCATTTGTTGTTGATGTGCATGTGGAGTTGTTTTTGACCCTACACGAGGTTTTCTGAGTTTTGGGTGTACGTACTTTGACTTGACGTTTAGAAGGAAGAAACATACTTTGTAATAATTTTTGTCCATCAAAAATATCATAACATTACAAAATTTTCATTGATTCTGGGATGAAACTTTTTTAACGTACATCATCATTTCAATAAGGCATAAAAGAAACATTTTATGCGGCACGAGCCTTCTATTTTGGTAATGAAAACAAAATCACTGCGTGCCTAAGAGAGGCCACCCTTACATGACATGTAGACAATTTGCTTGCTCACTGTACCAAATATTTGCAAACAAAAATGGTTAAAAATATTCAAAAATTCAGTAGCCACCCAATTTTACTTTGTAAAATTATGATTCGAAAAAATTAAATGAAAAAATATCAATTTGATGTTTCGTCATTAATTTGCCAAACAAATTATTACAAAAAATTGAATTGTTTAAAAATTCTTGTCATTTTAAATAGGTTATATGACTTGACTGCCTCAGTATGCATTCATATTTTATATTAAAAATTCTGCGTTTTAGTTTTTTAAAACGAGAATAAATTACTTCTTTTTGCATATGCAGTAATATGGTAATAGTTCACAAAGCTTATAATGATTGCAATGTCAATGCCATTTTATTGTTCTCGCTTGTGCAACATTTTGAACGGCAACTACACAACTTTGATAAAATCATAAAAGATGATGAATGTCACCTCACCGCTTGCCTGAGCTGAGACACATTTTTGCTTTAATTAAAATTTTCGCTGTGTCTAATGTGCTTGCACATTATTATTATGCATTGGGATTTAGACCTGTGCTGACGATGATGATGATGATGTGATGTGATTATGTGAAGTTGCCTAATATTTGTCACGTAATATTATGCATTACGTACCTTCACCCTAAGTCTAAGCCATCTTAGAAAATAATTCCACAAAAAAATGGTTTTAAGAATTCAAATAGCTACGTGTATGATATGGTCAATGCCGTGACATTTTTATAAAAACCCAAGAAGATTGAAGGTTTTCTTGCTTAATACGCTCATCTTTAAAATAGTACGATTTTTTTACCACGGCTGCATGCGTCACACTATAAATGCTTTGTGAAGATTTTTATCAATAATCACAGATATCGCACGGAAAATTGCAATAATATGCCGGAAAGTGAAACCGGAAAGCAGAGAACGAAAACACCGAAATGAAAACAAACTAATCGGAAAATTTGATTTAAAAAGCAGGATTTAGGATACAGCAAAGCAAGAAAATAAAGAAGAAAAATATTATGACTTGTGTCTGCAATTTAAAACTTACCAATGCAGAAAGATAAGGGGCTGTTTTCTCAAAACGATGAAAATGGTATCTCCCAACTCGACCATTTTGGAAAGGGCCATCAACCATCCCCAAAACGCGGTGGCGAGGTTGTGTTCATCTCTGAAAAAAATGGAACAAGACATCGTTTAAAATAATTTATTTGTATTCTAAACAATGTAGTGTGCATTGTTTTATGTATGCATCATGATTTGACTGTAAAAATTTTGATTTAATTTTCCTAAAGTCTATCTTTGACGGATCAACTAAATATTCTGTTTTTGAGACAATTACAATTGAACGAACTTCAAAATAATAATTCATCGTCTGACCCTAAACGTAAATAAGCCGTACTTTTTGTCTGGCTGGATTTTGGGATTCACTCATAATTCTTAAAAATTATGTACCAAAATTATATAATTTTACAGCCGCTGAGTCCGTGTTTACCTAAATAATTTGGGGTCAAGTAATTTACATGCAGACGTCATCGAATAAACGGAATAACATCATTTAAAGATCATTAAATTGATCCAAAGGAAGGAAGAAGAGTTAATTATGGGCTAATATTTGGACTATGATTTAATCTTTTTGGGAGTTGTTTTTCTAAATGTGCATGCCCAGAACGATTAATTTACATCATGGAAAGTAACAAATACAGCTATTGAAACGTTATCTCCATTTATATAACAATATATTTCTAGAATATACTAACAAATAGTTATATCATTAAACGCATCATTAAATATGCACACTTCCTAACTATAATGGGCCTTAAAGAATCACGCAGGTTATTATAGCTATCCTCTTAAGCGGATAGGATATTAATTTTTTTGGAGGAATCTCTCAGTCTGTGCTAAATGACCATGCAGTTCAACTCTATACGTTAGTTCATCATATTTATGTACGTACCGTTTTTACGTCTATACGATTAGAATATCAAGTGACTGGCCTAGGCATACTTTTTTTGCAAGTTCATTGTTCATTCGAATCTTTAAACAAAAAAAGTATTCTAGCAAATAGCAATTTTTTGTCGGTTCCTCATTTACTAGAACTTTTCATGATTAGCCGTCGCCGGAAATTGCTTTATGGAAGCGTATATAAAAGTTAATTGTTGTTTTTTGTTCCAAATAGAAGGAAGGAACTGCTACAGATTTGCGCTAAAGACTAAGAATTCCTCATAATAATATTGGCCGTTTTTACAAATGATTTGATTTGAGTTCGATAGTAGATTAGATTTGAGTTGTTGGCCTTTATGATAAGGACAGGTATATGTTTAGTTGAAAATTCTATTGTTTTTTATGATGTGTGTTTACATGATATTGGTGGTCATTCATTTTGGTTTGTTTTGCAAGAGCACTTAATGCACTAAATATATTTTATGGTACATGGTACACATATCAATAACTTCTTTTAACTGACTGACTGTCAGTAATCGTTAAATTAAAAAAAGCAATGCAATCTAACTATTTATTGTAAATCACGTATCCTTTTTATGGCGGCTTCTTAAAAAAATCATCTGTCAAAATCTATTTCAATTACTTTTGATTTGTAAATGTCAATTTGAGAAAAATACATAACAATAATGATATCTAATGGACCAACTAGAAGTGACTATAATTAAATGATGAGCTGTGCAATGTGCAACGGTGCAGTTCTTTTAACATTCACTGCACAGATTAAGCTTCATTTAAATTTAGAAACACATTTTTAAAAACTAATGCTCCTTTAATTTGCATATGATAGTTAACAGCATAGCGCCTATCTAACCAATAGAACTGACTAACCCATTGCATATTACTTCATAAATCATGAAATGACATTTGCAGCGCGGTAACCACATCATAATGCTAATATTTCACAAAAACGCAAGAAAAATTTAGTAATCTGTACAATTTACAAATTTGCAGCTTCAATTAGTCTTGTTCATGTCGTTTTTTTTGCTAAATTATTTTACTAGACTGAAGTTAGAACGAGAATTGCCAAATAAAAAGGAAAATTACATTTCTACACGCTATACGCAAACAAAAAAGACTAAAACAGTAGCTAGCCAGCCGTTATAAATACTAAAACATGTCATGAATATAATATCCTGTTTTGTAACTTGTAATATCGGGTATAACAGTACATAATCTGTAGCAGTTTACATTTTATCATATTTACTGCAAAGATATGAATGCAACAAAGCTTGTGAGAAAAACATCCATCACAAAAAAGGCAAAAACTACCTCCTCTCATCATCAACTACCTGCCTACGCAAGAAATGAAACACAAGAATTTCTACTTCTAGAGGTCATAAACACCTCACCTCACAACAACTCACGTAAAATGCATTTTCCCTAAAGACCTGGTTTTCCGTAACACAAACCAAAACACCTTGAGTTTGTTAAAGATCTTTAAGAGTAACAGCTTTTGTGCATAATGCACCACCGACCTATTAGAAATCCATGCTCTATTTGTAAATCCTTTCCTTTCTCTTACATAACTCATAACTCTCCCTTTCCATTCTTATGCTTTTCTGCATATTGCCTTGCTTTTTGTTAATGGTGATAACGCGATATAAAACCAGTTTCAGTTTCGTTTCACTTTGCTTGAAAAGGAGATCATCATGATTCATGGTCAGAACGAAAAAGAAACTAAACACTTTCAATCTCACAAAAGGATATGACCTTACATAATAGTAAAGTAAGTAAACAAACTTTTGTTATTGTTTGTCGTAGGTCAAATTCTTAAGGGTCCTGACTGTTCAACTAACTAGAATCACACGCACATATGCATACTTTAATGTAAAAAATGAAATGTGTGTCTGGATGTTTCAGACTCAAATGGGGCGAAATGAGACGTGGTATTTTTATATGTAGTTTTTAAAGAATATATTGATTTTTTATGTAATTTACCTGATACAGATAGATTTATGAAATCCTTGTTCACTCTTGAGAACATGGAACAATTCTGGCGCTGTTCTGAGGAAGCCCATTATGGAGAAACTGGCCAAAAGGATGTTCCAGCAGGTAAGGGCTTTACGAAGTTGAAATGGCTGGCGGTTTCGCATAAGTCTTTGTACACTAAAAATTATAAGTAGGTAAATTACTGAAGCGTATATTGAAAGTGACCAATTGGTCCCCATCCATTTTCTCCATCGCCGGAGTTCAAAGTGCTCCCATTGGTATACGGTAAGGTAGGATGGGTCTGAAATGGCGGTGACTTCTACAAAATACTTTTGAAAGAGTTCATCATGAGCCTCTGCTGTGCTGTTACTGAAGTCTGTCACTGATGCAGAATTAGGACTTTCCAGGTAACTTCTGCCATATTCTCCGAGGCCCAGGAGAGATCTTGTTATACTGCTGCTATTTTCATATAAAAGTGATGTGCCCATCTTGCTGCTGTAGAAGAATGGGTGTGTAATTTAATACAAGTTATGGTTGTGCTATAGATGCGAAGATTTTTTATTTCGAAAACTTCTTCAATGACTCCTTCCGTTCTTTCTGCTGTTGTTGTTCATTTAAGGACTGTTGCCTTAATTTATTTATTTTATTCTGTCACAACTTTTTTGTATTCCTGTTTATTTTTTTGCACAATCTCAGCTTTACCCTTTTTCACTCAGCACAGGATGTAAAGCTTTCGATAATTTCTGGAAATAAAAACCATATATAAATTCTTGAGTTGTTTAACAAAAACCAATTTTATATAATAGCACGATTTTTCAAAAATTGTATAATTTAAGGTTAAATTCACGAACGAAAATAAAATAAATTAAAAAAGGAAACGTTAGTTTTCTATGAATTTGTTTGCGAAACTTTTTCTTGTACAAAAATAGTATTCGAAGAGAATACTAAAACACAACTATTTAAGGAAATTTTTGGATAAACACTAATTTTAGTGTCGAAGATGATGATAATGATGATGCTTACTTTTGCAACAAAGGCGAAGACAAAACGAAGTTGCTCAATCAACGGATTTGATTTGAAGAAGGTATTTTGTAGTCGACGTGTGCAGTGAAACTGAACAAGTCAAGAATAAAGAAAGGCTGCTTTTCTTGGGTTGAACCGGCATAGAATACGATTCAGAGAAGAATAAGTGCGGATGTCGTCGAGTCCTCAGGTATATATGTAATATCATCAGGTAGTCAAATACTGTAACATTGCGTGGAGCTTCGCCACTACTTTGATTACTGCTGAAGCTGATGCAGTGCTTACCTGAGTTTTTTTTCTCTCGAGATGATGATCATGATGATGATGATCATTTTCATGAGGCTTTTAATGCATGTGCTTTGATACAACTCAAGTAGACAAAGTATTACATCGCATCGCATGCTTAACGTGTAACAAACAAAAGCGCTTCATGGCATCACTATTAGCTAGCATGAAGACTCTTCTGATGGACATAGGTTCGTAGGTAAGTAAGGTCGTGTTTTCCTCAGGTATTCAGTCTTTCGATAAATGCCATGCCATATGCATGTGTACATTTTATGGACAATCTATATTAACCTTTTCTTTTGTTATTTAGATTGTGATGATGATGATGATACCTTGTTATATTTATGGCTGTACAATTTTGCAAATATATATCTGATCTCTGATCTTGGATCTTTAAGAGAAAATAATAGTGACTGGACATTCCCATCATGATCATATATTGAAGCCAGAAGCCAAAACAGGATTGTCATGGACAGACCCAGACGTACATACATTACAAGCAAATGGCGGCCACATAGAATTTACACTTGGGTTACGCGTATTTTACCAAAGTCAAAGAAAAAAATCATATAGGCAATGGATATCTGGTATTGAGAATTTTATGTAAACGGAGAACTCGACAAGACTTGATCTGGGCTGATGACGAAAATCAGAGTATCTTAAAAAACCAGAAGACAAGTCCAACCAATCTCACACGTACATTGATACATAAACAAATATGCAAATTTATCAATTGAACTATCTTACATGTTAGTGATATATAAGCTTTATTAAATAGCAATAGAAGTAGCAAATCAGGTTTTCTATATTTGGTTTTTTGATTCCGTGTTAATAATTGATATAAATATAGCCACTCTATAAACTATTTTTATATGTGATTTTTTATAAACAGTTTATCTGTTGTTTACATTCCTTCCATGAATGACGTTATACGTTATCTATGCAATAATGACTGTGATGACTGCAGAAAAATCCCACAAATTTGGGAACAGTTTTGATTCTTTGAATTCATAATATTTTGGGTTTATGCTTTTTTAGTTTATGCTATTTGTGTGATGGGTCTAATCTTGTCGGGGGAACCCAAAACTTTAAGACATGTTTTTGGCTAATCATGTGAAGAAAATCCCAAAATCAAAGTATGTGCATAATAAGTGAGTAAGACAAAATATACAGTAATGGTGATAGTGATAATATCGTGATGCGATTTTCAAATGATTTGTGTACCTTTGCAAAAAATAAAAATGTGTAACCTTTGAAGGATAATCTGAAAACATTTGGTAGCATGCACACCTCTTCTAGAACAATTTAACAGCATCCCAGTTATTTGCAACTTTACACATTGATTGAGGTCCATTAATGTGTTTTTGGGGTTGATTAGTTCGAGAAAAAACTGGTCTTATATAATCATTGAAACATGCATTTTATACTTTGTTTTTGTTGACTTCATCTTCAACTCGCATGTATGAATATGTGTAAATAATTTTCGTTTTTCATCCCTTACCTACCTTACAGTGAAAAATAAGTTTGATTTAATACTGAAAATACGGTGCTGTATAGAATGAAATTTGTTATTAGAAAAATAAAATAGTCTACAAAATATATCATGCCCTCCGGCTATTCTATAAAGATATATTACGACTTACAATACTCCGAGATTGAGATTTTATTTCGAAGACATTTGAGATTATAGAGACTACTTTGTTGTGTCATGTGACAGGTTTCGTTTAAGTGATTTAGAAGATGTTGTTGTTTTGGACTTTGGTATGAGCAATTTTTCCAAAGTGGCAATTTCTCCGAAACTAACTTTGGGGCATATGGACAGGTTAGTTAAAACAAGTTGAATGACAAGTCTATCTGGTATTTCCTTGTGTCTGGTCAGGTACTGATGGCATGGCACTAGGCACTTAGTTGTTTGTTCACCCGAAAAAGGAGACGACCGGTGTTTCCCCAAATTTTTTTATTGGTTTACTTTACATTTTTTTATGCACCTGGTCGCATGATTGGGCTTGGTTTCGGGTTGTGGGGTACTTTGCGTAAGATTTGTTTCAGTTTAGCTTAATTTAACCACTTTTTTAAACAAATCTTTTAAGATGGCATTGTCTTTTAAAAAATCCCAAAGTTATTTGCTCTCTGATGACTATGATGGAAAATAACAAAATCTCCAAGAAAATCTTATCGGTACAATATATAATAACTTTTCATTTTTTTGCTGACAGAGGGCTTTTTATTTATTAATATTTTATTTTCTCGTAGTTTCATCTTCATTTTTTGCTAATTTACTTTTTCAAGGATTTTTTTTTGAAGCGCATTAAATTCGCATCACTGTTCTTCCATCGCTGTTACTTCTCAAAATGTTGCAATTGATTTAATTTTTTTCTCCTTTTTATGATCATTACTTTACTTTATTCAGTCATCCATCATGTTCATCACTGGTCACGCTAATTATGGTCGAAGCTTTAGAGAAAAATACCATCAAAAAGGAATTGAGTACAAAAAATGAAAGTCAAATAATAGGGGATGGATCTTACGGCGAAAGATGATGATGGGGGATGATGCATTATTTGATAACTTCCTTGAAACAAATACCTCGTTTTAATAAGTCCGTCCTTTACCACTGACGGCGCTGCTGCTTTTTGAGAAGATCAAATACCAACAACAAACAAAGTCAAATCGGGTGTGAATCAGGGTATTTCAAGGCGGCTCTTAATGGGAATTCATATTATCTGTTCACGTGATACGTGTTAGTAATCACACTATCATTGATAAATCATGTAAATCAAGTCCTCAATGTAAATTCATTGGTGACAAATTTTTAGCCAAATCAGTTAATCAGTTGGCTAGCATGCAATAATCCCAGCAGCGCTTTTTAGTTAAAAGTTTTAGTGAAAGGAAGCATTATGGTTTTGAGATGTTTGACATTGAAAACTTACTACACATATTAAATACATGCTTATATGACAGGACTAATTCACAAGTGACATTAGTACTTCATGTCAGTTTGCCAGGATAAAGTTAATAATTAACAGATTTTACCTCATAAAATGTTCAAAACACATTGTTATACTCATGGAGCATGACTATATAGCACATTACATTTGCATTACAATCGACATGAGAGACACAAAATATGGTGCGTAACGTACTTAATAAACCAAATCTTACTTAAATTTAATTTTTTATAGTAATTTTTTTCTCGCATCTTAAACATGCATGATGATAATGTTTATTTTATTTTAACTTTATGCAGATGCAGATAGGATAGGAAAGAGAGATAAATTACATTTTGGACACTTCATTTTATTACATAGATAGTTGGTTATACAATTTAACCATGTTTGCTTGTCAGCTTCATCAAGGTTGACATTTAGTAAAATGGAGTGACTTTATTTTGGTGGAAATAGAGTCATGATCATAAAACGAAATAGGAAACTATTGGCATTGTTGATAATTAGTTCTTCCATAGGATACAGCGTTTGCCAATTAGATGAAACTGAAAACGAACTCCCAGAGGAAGATCGTTTCTCTGAACATGTATCAATCTCAAATTTGAGTGATTAGTCGCCATATTCAGAATTACAAAAATTAAATGTTTCAAATGGTCTACTAAAAAGTAAAACGCATTTTTTTTCAAAATGATTGTTTTGATAAATGAGATTATGACCGTTGATAATTCTTGATGCTAACTGCCATAAATGATAAGCTCAAGTACATCAATGGAATTTTAGGTCACGTGGAATATCTTTCGAATGGCCTATGTGAGGATTTCGAAATTCTTATAAAAATGACAGTCATAACATACATAGTCGTTATGTACCCTTTGCATGTCATATTGCCAGTGAATCATACAATTTATTATAATGACAGGAATATTAAAAGTATTAAGACGACTATGACAAGTGTGAGTAGTCATGTTGTCTTTGTTGGTGGTTGGTGGGTTTTTACATGCTCTTACATACGCACATATTTTTCTGAAAAGAAAACTAAAAGAATTAAAACACTTTGTTTGCATCTAGTCACTAGTCCTAACCTAAGTTATATAAGAATAAACTTTTTTTTTGAATAAAACATAACATGCACCTGGGCTTAATGACAAAAAAACTTGTAATATTTATCATGTGAGTACCTATTTTTATAAAGTAGTCAATTATAAATTTTCTTACCATTTAAAACTCTGTTTGTCATAGTCAAAGCTTATCCACCTCCTACATTGATTACATTGCGATACTAAATCTTTATAAAAAATATATGATAGTGATAATTTTTATTAACATTCAACTTTGCCGTGCGTGTGGCAAAGGTAATTTTTTAACAAAACGGGCACACAAGTTGCAAAAATACAGTTGAGCACGAAACAGGTAGGTTGGTTATGGGAATATGAATGGTAATTTACATGCCAAATAATAAACAGGATTTTGAGAGTAGTGGTATGGCGAGACGAATATGAATAAAACAATTTGCATTCTAACAAGATGAAAAATAGGTAGTCTGGTAGTGCCTGGAACATTCTGATAATCATCTCGCTGATAAATCGGAAGTCACTTAAGGAGGAGTGAGAAACGTGCAGGAAAGATCATAAAATTAATATAAAAAACCAACAGCTATGGAAAACATTAATCACTGCATTAATCAGTAAAATCACCAGTACGGACGGTACGTGTTACTTTTAATATTTTAGCTAATTCAGACTCATATGCATTGTTAATCAGACCGTAAATGACTGTTATCATCACGATCGCTATGAATCAGCATCCTTTTTGTATTTTCAGATTAATTTTATGGATGACCTTGACAAAGTGTAAGGAAACGGGGTGTGTCACGTGACGTGTGTGTCATCATCAACCTCAAACCTCACACTATTAGTAACTTCTTTATAGCCACTTTATGTGTCATGTGTCGTAAATCCAAGTTTTTTCTTAAATTAGTGCATTTTGCTTCGTTGATTCATTTTAGATTCCAGGAAGCTGACCAAAAAACAAGAGTCCAGCTTGTAAGAATAAAATGTTCTCTAAATTGCAACAAGGATGACAATAATGAAAATCTTTTAATCAAAATTTATCAATCCATTCTCATCATCTGAATTCATTAACTTCTTAGCACTGTTGATTATTTTTTTGTTCAGTATTTAATTTTTATACCTATACGTATCACTTGACTTGTGTTCACGTCAGCAAAAACACAAAAATCCCAATCAATCAACTGCATTCAAGTTCAAATCGACCCTGAAGAGGTGAACATGTGTCACTTGAAGTCACATGCACGCAAATGTGATGTCATTATTGCCGCATATCATCATCATATTGCTAATCAGATGAACAATTAGTCAGGTCAATGACTACCTCATGATTAACCGACAAACTGCACAAAAACTGGCAAACTTTTGCAAGTGACTGATGAGTGGCGATCAAAGTTCATGTGGTATTATGTTTTAAGGAGCCGTTATAGGAAACTCTTTTGTGCAAAAAAAGTAGGTCCTTTCATCCAACGCAAGTAGCAATAAAATAATACATCTTCTCCAAAAAAATCTTTTGCTCGCGTTTTTATGGGAAGCTATCAAGGATAAGGTATGGCTATACCCATATTAGAGTTCGTTCATTCATACCCATTTCTTGTGTATTAAAACATGCGTGTGTACAAAAGAAACTATTTTGCGAATAAATAAGTTTACATTTCTGCAAACAACCTGTCAAAAATCAAACATCATTTTAGTTATCAAACAAAAGAAAAAACAACATATAAAATTCTTCATACAATTACGGATTGATTTGCTGCTCTGTAAAAATATGAAAGATCATTTTTTAATGATGGATGAATGAATATTATATGAGTAGGAGGATGCCCTGCTGCTAAAATGGCATAATTCGCTGATTATTGTGTGTTTGCCGCTAAACGAAGATCAAATTTTTTGGTGTGAATGTTGGTATTGCTCACAAATAACCTCTAAACTTTATGAAATCAGGTCATTCATTATGTTATGATACAGTTCCTGTGTCCTTCCTTGTTAACCTAGGGGCGGTGTGATGCCAGTCGTTGGTCGGACCCTACGCTCTTGTTCAAGATTAGCTTGTAATTAAATGTCAGTTCTGTCACTCAAGAAGAATAAGTACCCCAATCGTTAATATCAAATTTAAACAGCAAACGTATTATAAACTCAAAATAAATGGAGTGAAAAAATATTGAATTTTTTATATATACTTGTCATCGTATCGTTATCATTTCACTCGAAAGCTTTTTCTTTAAAAACTTGCTTCAAAGAATATGAATTTTTACCTTTTTTGTTAACTTATAGCTATTCTTCAAACGTCGAGACTCGAGACATATCAGACATTTAGATAAGACATTGCATAACAACTTTTTGAACGTGTACTTGAAACAAAAAAAATAATGACATTTGTGTTTTTAAAAAGGAGTGCAGTTCGATGCAATTATATTATTTTTCTTGTCCGCTTAAATCATAATCGTATGCAGCTTTTTGGTGCAAAAATGACTTAATGCATCATATCACATTTACAAATTGCAATTGCTAAGTACTTTGAAAAGTCAAGCCAAGTAAGTAAACACCTTATCTACATTTTGCGTGAACAGAGTACAGATTCAGATAAGCAAGCAAGCAAGTAAATGACTTTTTTGACTAGTGAATTTTGCAGTTTGGAATGTGGAAGGTTACATTTTTGTCGTACAAACGCAAACGGTTTGCTTCTTTTGGTGCGTCATCATAGCAAAAACACAAGCCAAAAATCCTCTTCAGACAACTTGTTTATAATCCATAAATATTGCTACTTCATACATTCGGTTGTGTTACTTGTTACAACTTCTCATCTTCTACACAATCTAAAACGACGTGATTGTTGTTACAAATGTGCATCTTTATGAGTTGCTTGATGTAACTGTAACGGTAATGTTTGACAAATTCAACTCACTATCAAAATGAATGATACGATGTTTTTACTCTCTCATTAATTTGCTTTGTGCTTTGTTAATATACCTGTCCACCAATCACATTCTAAGATTACATTATAAATTATGGATATGTGGGTACATACACATTATAGTGCGAACTTGAATTTTAATTAACTCCTCCACCATTATGATTCCGAACACCCCTTATTTGTGTACTTTAAATGTTACATATTTTGATTGATTCGATTGAATTTTACACCCGAAGGTACCCAAAGTATTTTATTTTTCTTGTTATTATCACGTTTCAAGATCAATAACAATTTTTAAATTCTTCAATCCGATTATAACCACTACCACCCCTCCTTCAATAGACGGTCCAATAATATTAATTCATTCAAAAAATGTAAACAAAAACAATTTTTGACATTGATTAATTTAATGGAGCTACTAAAGTAGTAAAAAAGGTCTGCGCTGAAGGCGAAATTTTACTGGGTCTGGAAGGTTAAGGGTTATGCGGCTGTCACTGCACAAGTATAATTGCAAATCAAATTAATGGAAATGGCCTTCATAAGATAGACTGGACTCTTACAAAACGATTACTATCGTTAAAAATGTGTACATTTTATTTTGTCAGATTTTGATTGAACAAAGGTAGAATAAGCAATATTTGTTTTTGTCGACAACTTTTCTTTTAAAAAGATAACGATAACAATAAAGGGCCTCTTGCTATAGGAGGAACTGATTACAATTGTTATAAAAGTATCGATTATATGCATTACGTATAATTCAAAGGTGTTGTGTTTATTGCGCTCAGGGAGGTACTTTGTATAAATCTTTCCTGTAACGACTTCTTCGATTTCAAGTCCAATGCTAACATATTTTGCAAGTGCTGCAAAGATTGTTTACCTCCTTCTTCACACAAAGTACATATTATTGATCAGAGTGTTCATCAAAATTGTAAAAAAGTCGCTTGAGTATCTTTTCAAATGTTTGTGGTAAGCTGTGACGAGACTATATGACTGCGGTGATAGAAACGGCTCGGCTGTGGTAGTGGATGATGTCAATTTTTTAAAATACGTAACATTGTTAGTGTTTCGACACCCGCGAACCCATTTAGTACAATCAATGAACTTCACTCTGTTTTGTCGGAGAGTCTATGAAGCTACGTTAGGGGACCTTTATTTTTTTTGAAGGACTACGTAATCGTTGCCCTTCACCATTGGCCATTGTACACAGTTGTTTGTAAACATTTCATAAAAATATTCAAAACATTGAGCCATGTCAATATCAATGTGTACACACTACATAAATAAACCCTTGTAGACGGTTAAATTAGATACTCTGTAATAATTTGTTACATTAAAGGGAACCAAAATTCTATTTA
>JAQFXM010000618.1:0-45076 GCA_034693345.1 Entomobrya multifasciata | reverse complement strand
CTGTCACTATGCCGGTTTCACTTGCCATTTACTTGCTATATTTTACACAATAATATTTTTGACTCAGCTCAATATTTTAATATTTTAAACTAACCATTTACTTTGTCGTTCTTGCACTTTATTTGTCAGTCTCAATCATTCAAGTATCAAGTCAATCATTTAATCATTCAAGCAAAGTCTCAGAATCATTTCAAATAGCATTTTCAATCAGACAAGTCAATTCATTAAGCCAAGACTTTTATTGCCATTTACACAAATTACGTCATCTTCAAACAAGCTAAAAACTCATACATCACGACATACTTGCATCTCCTGATCTCAGTAGTTCGATTGTTTCAAGAGGAGTCGTCACCTCACCAACCCGCTCTTTTCTCAATTTTCTGTGTAGGTTTATACCTATGTGGGTAATATAATGTCTCTCTTCTTCCTTCTGTCGTCTTTTTTTGATAGAGCAAAATATAACTTCTATGTATGTACTATGTACATAATTTCAGAATCCTTTTCATGCATTTTATCCTACTCCTTGTATTACATTTAGTACTCTATATCGTCATGAAATACCACCACAGTACCACCACACTGTCCTACTGCTACTGCTACTTATGTATTCTATAAATATAGGACACTTAGCATTTCACCACACACAGGGAAATAGAGAGAGAAATGAAGAAATACAAGCAATACGTAAACGTCTCCTGCTTTCTTCCTCTCCTTATTCTTCAAAGGAAACACTTGTTTTTATCTTGCTTTATGCTTTTTGCCATGAATGAAAGGAATGAGCTAGCGTATTACATCCGTACAAGGTTTTCAGTTTCATTTAAAATTGATTTCCTCTGGTCTACCCCCAGTGGTTTCCCGTATTAACTTTCCAGTTTTCCAGCATCCATCTTTGTGTCTTTTAGTGACTCCTTGTACCAGTCATACATAAAGTAACCAAGAAAATAACCTTTACAAGAAAGACTGAATGCATCTATCATGAGCTGTTTGTATGTTGTATGATTATGAAAAAAGTACATAAGATAGAACAATCTCATGTAACTACAGAAGAGTTCTAGTGGAGACTCATCACAAGCACCTGTGATATATTGTAATTCTCTTGAGGCGAGTATAGCATTTTTTACAAGAAAAACAAAACCCTCTTTTCTTTCCCTGACATAAAATGTAAGTCTTCCTTCATTACTTGAATCTTGAATTTTCTTTCCGGATTTACAATATTTGATGGAGACTGAACCCCACGTAGTAAATCCTGAAATAATAAAAATGAAACTTGAGCCAACAGTAAAAAGGTTGAATCTCTGTGGGCTTTGTAAAGCTATTTATGCCCACGATTATGTAATAAATTAGATAGAATACATTACATACATGGAGCTGACATAGTCTTCTATATAATTTTTTTTCCTAGATGATATGCAACAGCTATGGGAGCAGCGAGACTGAAGAAGATAGTCCCACCACATCACCATCTTCTTCAACAACATCATTTTCGGATTATTACCATGACGGGAGATGTCCGCTTGACTTACTAGAGGCTGGGAATACCACAAGTAGTGGCAGCAGTCCGGAGACTGATGATGTGGCGATTGGTATTGCTGATTCAATCGACTACTCCGACGGTGATCATCGTTGGCATCATTACCGTGTGGACAATCAATGTTCTGGTAGCAATAACAGGGGTACCAATAATAACAGAAATTATCTCGATCTCAGCGATTCCGTAACATGTAATGGAAGGAGAATGAGTTGTGATGTTGGAGGGACAACAACTCCAGCAATTGGCATTGGCAGCACAACCAGCAGTGCCAATAATAGAAGAATGGACTGTAGTGGTTTACCGCTAACATCATCAGCAACTGGATCACAGCATCCCATCCTTTCCTCAATATCAATCATTGCCAGTCCAGATTTTGACCGGAAAACCATGCTGGAATCCCAGCTTCGTAATCAGATTGCAAAAATTGTTCAAGCTGAAAGCGAAATCCAGACATTGGTTAAGCTCCTTGCTGCAGAGCGAAGGCAAGGTATGTACATCTCTACATAATACATGTATACTTGAATATATAAGTATAAAATGCATATAATGTACATAATCGTATGGGTAAAGGTTTAAAAACGCGAAGTATTCAAGTGAAGCGAAATGTATTAGATAGATGAAAGACCTATTATTAAGGGCAATCTGTGACTTCATTACATTCCAATTATTTATTTGATCTTTGTCGGACTATGGACTATACTGACAAGTTAACTAAGCAATGAGCGAATGTACCGTTGAGGATATTACCAAGTATGTTTTATGTATGTACCATATGTATGTATCTATATTCGTCTGTACCAAATATGCAGTGAACTACCATTGGATATTATATAATGTAATGCTACATCAAATGTAATGGATGGGCGTAGAGTATGTCCGTTGGGACTCTTCCTTCCTCGTATTACCATGTACCAAACGCGCCACTACTGTTTGTTGGCAATATGTTCTCCTCTTTCCTCTCTGCGATTTGCAGACAGAGGGAAAAGAGAGGGTGAGAGAGAGAGACCGAAAGAGAGGGCAAGAAAAAAGAAGAGTTTATTCGTTTATCCTTTTTAGTCTTTGATTCATTCTTTTGAAATGTGAAAGCATTCACAATAGACCGTCCTTTTTCCACGAATATGTAAGTAAGCTGGATAGAGAAAGCAAAAAAAGCATGGATCCGTGAAAAAGGGAAAGAAGTATCCGATTCAATCCATCAAAAAACTACCATACATTCACACAAGTGTGGTCTGTTCAATTCATTTAAGCTGTAAAGTAACTGGCTTGGGAGGTATTAAGCGGTTTTGTATATTACGAACGAGAGACCTGTGTAATTTGAGCAGGGTAAAACCACACAAGCAAAGCAAGAATGTCCAAGGCAAACTATTTATAATTCACTGAAAATAATTAACTTCAATGGAATTTGAGTCTCAAACTGGGAGACTAAAGATAGCATTCATACTATTCATATGTAACATTATTGACGAGACGACGGTCTACTCTATAATTTATGTACATAACATGCATACATGAATATTATTGTTGCTCTATTACCACAGATTATTTTATTTTTTACATATAATACCATTTTTATGGTTTTATTAACAGAATTGAATTCGGAAAATAATAACAGCGTAGCTGCCACAGATGCGTCTCTCTTGCACCATCATCATCATCAGACGTATTCACAATCCCATCACCACCCACGTGCACCCATTCCACCATCTTCATTTTCAACGGTAACAAATACCCCAACCTCATCATTTGCAACAAGAACGACAGCTAATATGGGTGCAACAGTAGCTAACTCCACACCTACTAGTTATAACGGTATAACTACTAACAACGCTATTCCATCATCCTTCCCTCATGAAAATGATGCAATCATAACTCCCCACGTAGTTCCCGTTAATCACGGTGACGATGATTATCATCATCATCCACCGTCCCATGAAAATAATAGTAGGAGCGAAACCACATCACCAGGAAATCATTATCCTCAACATCATCATCATCACCAACGTCAAAATGAAAACTTTCCTTGCCTCTCTGATTTCCTCTTCAATTCGAACTGTATGCGAAGTCAAGCCTTGGCTCAGCAAAGACAGCTTCAACAACAGCTGGTCGCTTGTGGCGTTGTCGCTAGAGCTATAGACAGCTCCAGACCACGAAGAAGCCAGTGTGCTTGCAACTTATGTTACTCTGCTGCATCAAATATCGGCACTAGGGCCAGAAGAATGTTGATGCTGAGAAGAATGCTTCTCCAAACTTTCCCCACGACTTTTCCAATAGACACTAATGCAAATGTGACTACCAGTGAAGCAGCAACTACAACCCAAAGAGATTTTCTTGCAAGACCAGCAGGCCCTTCGGCTTGTGATGTTCATTACAGGGGAGACGAGCAACATGAGCATCATGTGCATGATTCACAACAACCTGCTTTCTCCGATTATTCTCATCATCATCAGCAGCAGCAACAACATGGAGATCGTCAACAAAATCATGGAGAAAACGATGATCCTCCACCTTACGAAGAATGCATTCGTTCTGATAGGAGATCCCAAGAGAGCAACGATCATAACCAAAATTTGTACAGCAACAACAATATAGCGACTTGTAATACTATTTGTGACAACCAGGACGCTGGAGTAGTAGCTGTTGGAAGTATTAGTACACAAGCTTGAATCAAACCTTAGAATGACAATGGTTATGAGGATGATATCAACATCGTCAACTGCTTCCTTTTTCGTCTTTATCAGCAAAAGGCATGTTTTATGCGCAAGCTTTATCATACATAAATGACGAGCTAATTTCGGAAGTAAAACGTCTAGTGAAGGAACATACAAAATATAGAGAAACAAAGAATTACTCAACTTTACTAGTACTTTATGCTCCAATGAACGGAACTGTAAGCAACTTTGTAGACATGTCAAGTTGGCTAGACTTTACTAATCATAAACAAGAGAAACATTGAGAGAGAGAATTACAGGGTGAAAGTAGACAAGGCTATGAATAGCTTCTTTTGAGACATTATGTGATGTACCTAATGCAATGTAAAGGTATGTACGAAAAGTCAAATGAAACCGAAAATGAACACACAGACTTGTGTGTTTATGTTCGGAGAATTATTTAAAGATAATAACTGGTGATGATGATAATGATAATAATTTCGATGGTGTATTCTCTTTTGGAAACATTATTATTACTTAAATGCAATCTTATTTCTTTGTATTCGCGGCGTACATATATTTGTATTTGTTTTACAGCGGAAGAACTACATGGACTTGATAGCGCAACGTCGGAGATGGTGGTGGCGGTGGAGGAGAAAGTTAACTAATGTTATGAACTATGTTCACCGCTGGAAACTCGCTGGAACTATCTATTGTCAGTGTCTGCACTGTATATGGTTTTGAGAGGAGCGCTTGTTCATTTCGAGAGAAGGGAAGAGAGAGAGACTCCAAGCTCCGGTTCATATAGTTAAAAGCGAGAGACTGTACGACGACGACTTCTTCTGGTGCTAATAAAATTTGAGATCCGCTGCTGCATCCTCTTTTCTCATCTGTGTTGCTCTTTTTAACTTCTGTGTACCAAAATGTTTTTTTCTCTTGCACACACGTACACACACTAGAATTCCTCATTGTATGTGTGTGTATGCTAGTATAGTATGTGTGTACGACTTCTGGTGCTAGTTTACCAACCGACCAACTAATATTCTATGTACATAGTAATAATAATATAGACAAAGTACACATCTCATAAATTGGAAAAGTTTTTGTGAAAGCAAATAAAAGAGAAACTTTTCACAGTAATCTAATAGTCGAATTGCTTTCCTTTCTTTTTCCTACCGTACAATATGCCTTTTGCACAAGTACTCATACCTTCATATATACATACACATTTTGCAAAAAAAAATCTTCTCCACCTACACCTTAAATTGTACATACTAAGATAAGAGTAGAAAGGTTTTATATGTAAAAGCACAATAAAAGTTGAACGGACGAAGAAGCGTAACGTTACGTATCAGGGCACATATATGAATACTCGCACTTTCACCCAAGAACACAGGACACTTAGAATTTTACTCATAATAATATATATGAGAAGAGGAGGAGGTAAAAAGTAAGCCAACCGCTTGCAGCAGCCCTACAACAGTTATATGTACAAGAGTCACCATACCACACAAAACCAAGCAAACATTGCCTCGCTTCTACCAAGAACCATAGATAAATGAAAACGAGCTCGTCGGAATTTTTGATCAGTTCTTAAACTGAGTTAACAACAGAACTCCTTTTTTTGCTGATGATGACGTTGTAGTATCAAATCATACAAAAACACAGAGTATTACATTACACAAGCCTTCTTCTGGGAAAGAAAAGCATCATCAAATCTAATGTAATGTAAGTAAGAAAGTAAAAAGGATGAGGAAACATTTTTGTCGATGAGGACATGGATGGTGGTGTGTGTGTGTACATGGAAAATAAAATTACAAGGATGTACATAAAATACACATAAAATATTTTTTCTAAAGAACACCACTCATATATGCACATTGACTACTTAACTCAAGGGAAACTCATCATGAGTTAAAAGGAAAAGTGAAATGATGTCGTGGAGGCTAGAAGACTCCCTCCTTTCAACTACCATCTCGTTGGCGTAATGTTCGGTTAGTTTGTTTTCCTTTTCCCTTTATGATCCACCCAGTTTTTTTACGTGTATGGCGGAACGTTCACGTGCTACACTTTAAATGTATATAAACTATATATTATGCGTTCTCGCAAAACACCCAAAAAAATTGCTCCGTGTAGGAATACGTTTATCTAAACTTTGAGTTCAATATCTCAAGGCTGTCAGGAGATTTTGTGTAAGCTGAGGAGTAAAGAGAGGTAAAAGTAGAGAGAGAAAAGGGAAAGAGTCTCAACATTTAGTTGTGCTTGGTTTGGCTCTTTTTATTGTTAATGCGAATTAGAGAGTGCGGAACTAGTAGAACAAAAGTTAAATAACGAAGTAACAACATGCATGCATATATATACGACCAACATTTATACTGTCTGGAAAAGCAGGTCTACCGGATTATTATTTCTGTTGCTATTTATACGTTAGTTTTGTAAAAAGAGAAAAGAACCACTTGAAAGTGAACAAGTTTAGGCACGTCTGTATAGTAAAGACATGCAACACATTGATAGTATGCTGGAAATCATTATAGTGCTTAATGAGTTATATCCCGAAGATATTTACTCTAGAAACTCGTACAGTCAACATTTAATTATATATTGTAAGAGAATGTTTTTATAGTACTTATGTTTAGTGTAAAAATCCTATATACTGGTTCCTAATCATTAACAATAAAACTATTGACGCGGTTTTCTATCTATTTCAAATCCACAGAATATGGTACTTTCACTTTTCCATATTTGTTTTCTTGTAAAAAGGTTTTGTGTTTTTGAAAATTTTGAGCAAGTGAGAAAAGTATGTATTGTGGGTAAAGTTTTGATGAATAAAAACAAATACATAGGCAGCAAAAACTAAAAAGGATTGTACCAAAAAAGTATAGATGTGTGTAAATATATAACATATGCATTATGAAATGAAAGTTTGTATTCACAGTCAGTCAGCAAATAATATTGTATAAAAGGATACTGAGTGAGAAGCAATAATGCTAACGATAACAAATAGAAGTACTTATTCTGTAAACTTAGGAAAGGAGAAAGCCGTGATGAAAAAGTATTTGGGCAAACAACATTTTATCATTCATTTCATTCCAGTTTCTCACACAACACAATAACAATCTGAATGCAGAATTCAGAGACGGACATACAAATGTATAAACTTATTGTGTGCATAACGTAATGCCATTTTTTCTCTCTTTTGTGCATGCTCACGCCATTTTATTCATTCATCCAGATTGAATTTCCATATTATTTGACTTTTGAGATATCCTTCCTTTTCCCTCTGGTGGTATTTTGGGCATAGTGTGTATAAACCAGACAGACAGTAATGATTATACTATGAGAGGTAGTCGACAATATGCTTACAAAAGGGTACAACAAGCAAAGAGAACAGAAACGCCCAATTGCAGAAAATGAGATTGAGCAAAAAGCAATGTGTACTGCTTAAAACCTTTTGTCACTGGTGTCACACATTGAATGCGAGATTATATGGTGTCAACTTATCATATATCCACACAACTAAAACTAGAAAATCCCTTCAAGTACAAAAAGGTTCGTCAAGGCAAAAGGCTGCCTTCGGAAAATGCCTACATACTATACGTATGCAATACATATAATATAATATATGAATGTATACGGAAACAGTAAAGAATTTTATGCATTTAACTTGGAAGCTGCTGTGCTTGCAAAACTTGCCTTTCTTGTTTATTTACTTTGTGTGGGCTTGTTTACTTTCAGATAATAAACAAGAGGAAGAAAGAGTTGGATGGATGTGGATGAGATTGAAATGGTGTCGAGCGAAATATTTAAACGAATGAGCTTTTTATAGAATTTATAGGGAATGTTGTTTCACTTTTAATTCAAGTATAATTACAATTTACAGCCCGTATTATTGTAGTTTATGGAATCCAATTTTTAAGTTTACCATAAGCCAAGATGACTTTTGGGCTTGTCTTTTTATACATATGAAAGGAAATCTGCGGAGTGAAGCCGTGTTGATCCATTTAAGGTATTATTTAATGCATGCAAAATAAACAAACTCTGATGTTTTCTCTGTCCCCACACAAGAAGCAGCTTGTATCATTTGGGATTGCAGTACAAGAGTTTCATCACATAACTTGAAGGCAGAAATGTACTATTGCTCCACCACAGATTCTGGAAAGATATTGTTATTACAGAAGAACCAACCTATATTTAACATAATATTGTGTAAGATCTTATGAAGTATGAAGAGTGGAGTTGAGGAATACAACATTTACACCACCGATTTGGATTGAAGAAGGTCCCGTTTAAAAAGATCTCGTGTGAAGTGGACTCCTTCACTTTCTCCAAGAACAAAGCGGAAACCCTTTAGAAAACTGGCTGAGGAGAGAGCAGAGTAGAAGCTGAACAGTACTTTACCATCCTGAATGGGTTTGAGCATGGAATTCGAACGGTAAACGACTAAGTTATGAAGTGCTAATAAAGTGATCACTTCTGGTCTATTTTAAACAAGTAAACAATGGGCATGTTTTACTGCCTGTTGAGAAAGGGAAATGGTGCTTAGCAGAAAAGCAGGCACAAGCATTTACTCAGATTTTCCCAATTACCCATACTCATTCACTCGTGCTATTCTTACATAGTTGGTGATGTGGATGCCTCACTCAGAAGGAAGCTCTGCCTCCACAAGATGAACATCTAAATTCTTCACATCTACACACCGATTTGAAACATATTATATTGCTATCTCGAATTGCAGAGTAAGAAAACCTAACAATGTCGTTTTGTTTTCATCGAAAGCTTTCTCTTTGAACAACTTGTCTACGTATTTTTTCGTGGAAACAAATGATTAAGGTATGACTCATGACAAGCAGAGGAATTCTTGCTCACAATAACAGCAAACACATTTGCATGAGATAAAGTGGAGAAAGTTTGCATCAGGTAATGTATGTTTTGTATTCAAAGGGCTCAGGAAATTTTTGGAAAATATTCGTTGTTCGTGTCGCGTTATAGTCTTATATGTATAGCACGTCACTGACTCTTGCGATAATGTATTCTAATCAAAATATTGACTTTAAATCAGCTTTGGTTTAGATAGAATGGAGGAGGCATCATGTGCAGATGGAAATGAAACAAAATAAAAGTTCCTTATTTTGCGTAGGGGAGCAGATGTGTCTCTCCAGTCTTCTTGCTACTGTGATCACAGGGGGTACACCATGCAAATCATTTTTTATCTTTTTTCTTTCTGAAAACAATGTAGGTATTATTGCAAAAAAAACTAAAGTAAATCTTCACCTTTCTATGCATGCATGTTATTCAGTGGTGGTGTACGTGTTTCTGTTGTAAAATAAATTGCTAACAAAGTAGACAAAACTTTTTGTGCATATTGAACAATTGTACCACCGATTCATTCACACGTATATATTATTTCTGAAGTGTCTTTTTTGGTCGGATTGGTTGGAGTCATATAGTTCTTTGAGGTATACTTTTGGATGAATGTGTTGGAAAAACGAGAAAACATCAATTTGATCATCAGATTTGTAGTTTTGCTTCCTCTTCATTTTCTGTGATAATGACATAACATTCTATGCATGCAGATGATTTCATGTCAAATAACTACAACAAAAATGGTACAACTTTGAGTTTCCTCTTGTGATAATATCCAACTCTAGTTTGCTTACTTCATTCTTTTTTCACGAAGTACCCACCTAACGATACTACAAAAACAGGGAAGAAAACCATACAATGAGTTTTACCAACCATTGCTTTTGTAACAACAAGCTTTTGTGTGCTCCCATTGCCAACTCCAATTTTCAGGTCTGTCTGTTGAATGAAGCAATGCGATGATGTCATGGTTTGTATTTTGTTATGTCCTGTGAAGGAATCGCTGACTCGTTTCGTATGGATATGCCTTTTTATATACAAAATCTAGGGATACCTAAGCAGCTTATGTATTCATCTAATATAGCACAGTAGAAAAAGCAGAACCGACACTACTCACATTTAATATTATAATAGATATACCAGTTTTTAGCTCATGGTACTTTTTGATGTTTTCCGGGTTCATCAAATTCAGGCCATGTCCCATGCTCCCTCATCATTCCCTTAGTGTATAGATACATTTGTAGAAGTGTGTGCCTGGTTACTACGTAAAGAAGCTCTGTGAAAACCGAAGAGACAAGCCCACCTCTCATTCATAATATATAAAATGAGCCTTTTGTTTCAACTTTACAAGAGCGCTAATGACTTTTCTACTCTGTTCTTTGAAGCAAATTTTTTCCTTACATTTTATAAGATAATATACACAAATGAGTCTAGTCATCTCATGCGTATGTACAAAAGAGAAAAAAGAGTGAAAGCCAGAGTGATGCAAAACTAGAGATAAAGCGAAGAATGGAGGAAGCAACGGCCCAAAATTACTTTCAAAATAGACGAAGAGATACAGTGCAACAATGAGAAAAGGCGGAAGGAATAACAAAGGTGGTAGTCACTTAGTTTTACTTCTTTATAGATATAACATTAGTGAATTGGCAACGTGGAATGATCAGGGTTGGATAATCAATCATCTTGAACCTTAAATTGGGATGCTTTGAGTAGTTCTAGTTTTACAATGCGCTACTTTAAATTAATCTGTACTCTAAAAGTTTATGAGATTTAATCTAGTATCGATTTTTTCGTAAGTAGAACGAGTTTTAAAATATTTTTAAAACACAGGAAATTTTTTCTATCGAGAATGTTTCTGCTGTGTGTTCCCATTAAAATGTTACAAAAGTTTTTGTAGAATAAACGGGTCTAAAGAAATTCAAATAATACCTTCTTCTAGTCTCGTAATAAGGTACATATCAGCAACAGGGATTTTGCTTTTATTCAACCCGGATAAAGTCTAAAATTGAATAAAAAAGAAAGGTGAAAGTTGCTTAAGCTATTTTAAAACGTTTGAGATACTTATATACATTTTTGTAATCACGCTTAGAAATGCGTGTGCTCTTGAATACATTGGCCACAGGCAGACGTAAAAGTAGCAAATACGCACGCAGCAGTGAAAAATAGCAAGGTTTATCATAAAGCCTTTTCACTACCTTCTATTTATTTAACTGCTTTATCATTATCTTCAATACAAGACGCTACTCTATCTATTACTAATCTAGATTCTAGAGCCACTTGGTACAGCAGTAGCTTTTGAACGTCCTGCGTACGGATAAACGAATGGTAAGTGTGAATGGTAAGTATGAATCTCCTCTTAAGAATGGTCCTAAAATAGTCACACATGAAAACATAAATGAAAAGAAAAGGCTACAGTCCAAGAAAGTGCTAGAAAGTAGTCTCTATCAAAAGGATAAACACGTGAAAGCTGAACGAACGGCCAGTTTTTCACACTAACGCAAATATGTAGTATCACGCCATTAAGGTGATCGTCAGCGAAGATAAAAATACATATTAAAGAAGGGCATGAAAAAATATATACACGCAGAATATACCGTTCCCCGGACTCCCACCGCCGTCCTTATTATTATTATTATGATTATCACCAACATCAGGAGCATCGTCAACAACGGCTTGGAAATAGAAAGCGTAGGCTTAGTATTTACCTTTAAATTTCTATTCGCTTTCTCTTACATATATACATCGTTGAGTACGTGTATGCGACTTAAGTCTATTAATGAACCAAAATCTTGTAACGAAAGAAGTAAGTAGCGCATAGCGCCCACGTTAACATTGCATAAGCTTTACATAAAGTGTGTAAGTTTCCTAATGAGGAAAATATTTCATATTTTTTCTCTCTTCAAGTTACAAGATCATAGTACATCGTTATTTGTCTCTTTGTAAAGCAAAAGGTTTCGAAAGAGTCATCTTTTTATGATTGAAGAATGCTGCACTCTGCTAAATATGTATGTTGAATAAAACTTTTGATCACGATGGAAAATGCAATATGTCGACATAATATGATCATTAAAGTACAACTAACTTAAGCACTACGAGCTGAGCGTTCCGTTGGACAGATTTCAAGAAACTTAATAAAAACGGTGCCCAGAGTTTACCTAAACCTGGTTTGTCATTCACTAGCATGAATACGTGAAAGTAAAACAGGCTCTGTAAGAAAATACTATATCTTGTAACTAGTTTAGGTCCAGAGAAAGATTTTCAAATTCAACAAAAATGTCAGGGGGTTTGCAGCATGCCTAACATTCCTTTACAAAACTTTTTACTTGTTTTGTTTTCCTCAGCAAGACAATACCATACATAGTGCTCAGTTACGAAATGCATAGTGCTCTGTGTGCTAGTTTTGATAATGGAATGAAAGTTGTGGTGGTGATTATGTAGAAAAATACCAGAATGGTTATGTAGGTATGCCTTTTTTGCAAATAGCAAATAGTCACTGGTGGTGTGTATGAATATATATTTTTAGAAAACACAACAGACAAACTCAACTTCCATTTTGTACTGTACTCCTCCACATGTCCTTTCCTTTCGTTGCTCGCATTTCTTCACATAAGTAGGTACAATGGCAGTGGTAGTAACAGAATCCCATTCTTCCTTCCTTCTCTTTGCCCTCGAGATATTTACAGAAAAACGATATAGACTTTGATAATTTATCTTATAGAATGTGTTTATGCATATACTTCTAGTATTTCGTTTTACTATAAATGCATATTTGTATAAAGCGGATGTGCTGGGACTGAGAGTCAAGTAAGGCAGCAAGCAGCAACGATCCAGGCCCAAATCATTTATCATATATAACTATAGTATTACCATTTGTGGAACTACTAGAAAATGAGAAGTAAGAAATATACCATTCCTTTTACCCTCCTATCAACTATCATCATTTCAATGCAATGTTAGATATGATTTGAAATAGAGTTGATACCTACTACTTCACATCTACAAATCGTATCTTTAGCGGTGTCATTCATTCTCTCATTTTTCTATTTCAGTAACAATAACCACAAATTATATAACAAGTAGTAGTATGAACTTTGTGCAGTGTGTGTTTAGTGTATAGGCATGAATATACCATGAGGTTTATTATCCAAGTCCTTCGCTTTTGTGTACCCAGCACTTGAACTATACTTGACTGATTTGGAGCAGGTACAGGGGATAGGAGGTAATGCCATTTGTCCTCGTTCTCTCACTATTTGTGTACATACATCAAAAGTAATATGGTAGATGACTACATCATATATATATTGTGTAGGAGGAAGAATCTCAAGTAGCAAACGAAGCATGGAAAAAAAGACCAGATGGAAAGATATCATTGACTGATATCAGGCAATAGGGAAAAAGAGTCACAAAAAAGTAAGAAGCTTCAGACAGGTGGCAATAAGTCAGTTCAGTTGATTCAGTTCCAGATTACAATACATTTTTTATCTTTGTGATGAAAATGAGGTTCTTTTGTATGGGGAAAAATTTGCTTGTGAGACCTCCCACTTTGCATGAACGAGTTTTCGTATGGATATATGTTGATAATATTTAAGTAGGATCTATCGATAATAGTAATACCAACGCAAGAGGTGAAGCTCAGAAGTAATCCCTGATCCTGATCCTAGACTTCAGTGCTAATGGAATAGATGATGTAAGGAAATTAATCTGACACCAAGATCAGTGATGTGAGTTCTTGCTTTAGCTCTGCTGTGTATAAATTTTTTTATGAAGGAAACGAACTAAAAATAAATTTTCGCAGATGATTTGCTATGTATGGTAAACGTACTTCAGTTATGTAGTCGACCCCTGTAGTATTTTTATGCTTGTGAAGTTTCACAGGTGTGTGCCCCAGGAGCGCTAGCTATAATCACTGTTCTCGCTCACATCGTTAAAAAATGTACATTTGCTTGTTTGATGTCACCAAAAGCGGAGCCAAAAGATTATACGAAAGTAAAAAAGGGTTTTGTCCTTTACCCTTTTACCATGCTCATCAAAATCTCATCACATAATGATTACAAATACATTTTTACTTTAAAACGATAAATCTAAAATGAATATGAAGATTAGACATAGGGAATGGTTGAACATTTTTTCATTAGGATCGACAGAATCTGAGGTTTGGCTTATATGTAGTGAGAACATATTGCATACTAGCTTTTCTTAAAACTTACAACATATCTTTAAAACCCGGGCATGTAAAAAACGATAACTTAAACTTTTCGAATTCTGGGTACTTCCATAAAAAAAACTTTACATTATTTATTTGATATGCATACGGTTTTGTAAATCATTTGAAGTTGAAATTAGTTGAAAATGTTATAATATTTCCACTTAAAGTTCATTTCACACACAAAAGAAATTCTAGGGGGATCAACTCTTTATTCAAGTGAAGTTGATAAATTATTATCGTTATAATTCCGAAGAAAGTGCCGACGTTGTACGTGATCTTTTGTTTGCGTTGCGGATTAAATTAAGCGTAAAGCTTGAAGTCTTATTCACGCAAGTATTCTTTATTTGATGACAAATACTTTACAATAAGGAAAATCACTATAAGAAATTTTATATTGTGTGTGTGTATTTTATAAATGCACTTTTCAGTGTCGTATTCAATATCCAATGAATTTTAAAATGTAACGCTACTGGCGGAAGAATAATTAATTATGCGACATCATATGTTTAAAATTCAATTACTGTACATGGTAAGAACTCAAATTTAATCAATGAATGAGTGAGAATTTATTTTTTAGAATCTAATTTTAGAGTTTCTGTATTTCATAGCCTATTTTGACAAAGTTAATTTCTTTGAATTTGTGTTGTCTGTTGAAAGAAACCAACTTAAAGAGGTCAAAATATTGTTTGATTGTTTGAGCCAGTTGCAAGTAAATACTACGGTAGATCAACACAAGAACATTTGTGAAAAATGCTACAGATTATTTTGAAGATACGATACGACATCCTTTTGTAATGCTATTATTCTTAACGATGTCAATTTGAACAAAAACTCAACATCTTGTACGGAAATGAAGGATAAGAAAACTGCAATAAAACCAATTTTGTTTCCTTCCAAATATCTATCATGCATGCATAAAATGTTTACTAGTTTGTCATAAAATCTAGTTATAGATAATCGACAATAATTTCAATCCAATAAATGTGCACACTGAGATAGTTTATTTATGCATAATTGTGTGACAGTGCAATACATTACTGGAACCCGAAGAGAAAGTTTTTCATCATATAAACATTAATGGCACCAGTGCTGATTTCATTCGAGCTGTATAATCCATTCTTAAAAACCCCATTTCTTCTAACTCTCCCATCTTTACTTTCTTTACTGATTCAGTGAAGTGAATCTGATTCTTAAAAAACCCTAAACGATTTCATTACCCAGCCATTTGCTCGTTTGGTTCAAACATTCAACTGGCGGTATAAAAAATTTACCAACTATCTTACTACTCAAATGTGATAAAATAGGACTAAAAAACGAGACCAATAAATTGTGGATGGTGTGCACGATTATCACCAAGCATTATTTATCACTCTCAATATTACAAATTCACACTTATTTGTATGCATACGCCAAAGTACACACAATTTGTTGAGAAAAAACGGCAACTCTCTTTCCTCTTTCAAAATCAGAAGAAAAGAACCCAAAAAAAGTTTAGGCAACTCGCGCTGCGTTAGTACGATCATATTTTTCATTTACACTCACTCTCACCCTTTTTTATGATTTTAACAAACTAGCTAGCGAATTGCAAGGCGCAAAATTTACAGAAAATATGTGTATCTGTCCACTATTTCATCTAGCAGCTAACGAATGAAATCCACTTTTCCGCGTATTTGCCTGGCCTGGTCTGGCACAACAACACGAGCAGTCTTTCATTTAAAAATAAATCTATTTTTATCTTGTTCTATAAAAAGGATGCCACTACTTTGGGAAATATTTGTAGAGATTCATGTTTTCTACATGCATATGTATGAATTGTATAACATGTAAGGATGCTAACGTGTACGCCACTATACCAAGGGAATATTCAAAGTACACATAGTCATTTCGTTCAACCCCCTACCGATTTACTTCGACATTTTTCTTGATTTTTCTTCTGTTGTAAAGAATATCCAATTTTAAACACATACTCATGCCGATATATAAAGAAAAAGAACAATTGTGCTGGAAGAATATATAAAACACGAAAATAAAGAATGAGAAAGGTTGTATGATACAGAAATTTGAACAAGCAACAACAAGTTGGGAAATTCCAATGGAAGGATTTATAGTTGATTATGTAGTCAGTACCCGGTTTCACGTACGTTATCCTGCTTTAGATGCTGTTGCTGATTTCACTACTACTAAACTCTTGGAACTCCGTACAACGAATACACACAGACACAAAACCTAAAGCAAAGGAGTTTTGTAGAGAAGCGAAGAAGCAGACTTTTTTCCCAGCGTAAAAGAAAGTGCAATGTATTACGTACATATACTCTAGTCAAGGAACTACCTTTCCATGTGGCAGTGGTCTAAAAACCAGTCAAGTGAAACTAAAAGGTCTACCATGTAAGTCTGGTGTGGAGATATGTGCTCTGCATAACATGTGTACACTATTCTTTTTACATGCCAATTGTACTATGTACTTCTTTTTTTACTTTTTGCTGTTGCCTTGCCTTCGCCATTTTTGAGGTACTTTTCCCGTTCTGTGTCTTTATCCTTATATGCTTGAGTGCCTACAGCGTTCTTTTTTTATTCCTACAGTTCGATATACATTTATAACTTATTCCCTTAGTTACTTTCCCTTGCCCCCATCACTACTTGCCTTAGTCACAGCCTTTAGCTTATAGGCTAGTTAAGGTTGGTTCAATGAGTGACTGACTGCATTACCAAAGAGTGAAGTGAATGTTCGATGAGGATAACAGATGAGGGAAAGAAAAAAGACAGCAGACGGTCGGTCCTCGTGTTCTATCCAAACCAGAGAGGAAGCAGAAACAACGAAAAAAAGTTTTGAAATTCGTACTCACTTACTTACCTATACGCAGTCAGTCAATTGTATGAATAGAAAATGCAAGTCACCCAACTCGAGAGAAACATTACTCATGCATGCATACATAACTGAAGATGTGGAAAGTATTTTTAGTTCCCAGAATATACATTATCCCTTCTTTAGACTTATGTATTAAATTTACATGATCCATTCGCTGGTTTTTAACCTATGTCAAAAACATGCATAATACGCACTCGCCGTTGTCGTCGTGGCTTCCAAGATTATAAGACGGTAAAAAAGTCACTTCAAAAAAAGTAAGGATAATGCATACATAAATGAGCAGGGATGAATGAAGAAAAAAACTAGTCGAGCCGAGTCTTATTGGAGATCAAGAAAGTAGAGAATGTGTTAGAACTCTTTAATGTATTGGGTCCATTAAAGCAAGAATAAAAGCACATATAAATGTATATACATAAATAAGTACATGTGTTGGTGATGGTAGTAAATGTCTTGTCACTCAGAAACCGCCAAGCACTCCTACCACCGCATCATACACACTTGATGAAGGTGTTGTTGCTCTTTGTTCTTTCAACTGAGACATAATTTCTTTTATACAACAGAACATTCTCTCTGGTAAATCAAAGCATGCCATAATATCTCAAATAGGTATCCAAAGAGCATTAAAAAAACAAAAGATAAGATAGAAATGAAGGTGCACACCGAATCTAGAAATTCAGCGGTTACTGTTGAGGGTTTCCTTTTTCCCTTTTACTTTTTTTGGAGATAGTGTTGTACAGAAACGTTCCGGAGGAATAGGTCTCATCATCCTTTTTTCCCTTTTTCAAAAGAAAAAGATTCCTTTTTATCATAATAATACGTTAGTTTATTTTTCGCGAGGATCATCTAACATACCGCGTGTTTCATCAACCACAATAATACAACATACATATATCTCCACACACAATCCATGGTAGAAGAGAACAGAGAAAGGAGAATGTGTGAGTTGAGGTAAACAACAAGAAAGAGTGAGTGTGTGTAGAGGCGCTACATAGTTAAGAGTGTAGGAGAGAAAGAGAAAAGAAAAGGAGCAACAGTGGGGAAAGAATAAGGATGATATATAGAAGTTTACTCAAGTGAAAAACGAGGCAAAAAAAAGAAGTGGAATAAGGGAGGTTTTTTTTTACAATGTCCGTTACGATCTAAGAAAACATCCTCCTGATCTCTCATGTAAGAATCCCAGAGAGGCTTGTTGTTGGTAGAGGGAAAAGGAGAGAAAGACGAAAAAAGAGAAAGTAAATATATGCATCAAGTTTGTATATGTATACATTCAAATTTATAGCTATGTGAAGACCTAGATAGACAGTATATATTGTACTTGTACCACCGGTTCATGATTATATACAAAAAACACTAAAAAGATGTTCCGAAAATGCTTACACATTTTTATAGCATTGGTGGTGTACTGACGAGAGACGATATAGTTAACGGGAAGATGAAGAAAATGTATTTGTTGAGCAACAACAGCAGGAGAAAATAGGAGGAGGAAAAGCACAAAGAAATTTTCTTTCCAAAACGCTTACATCTTGTACGCACTTGTTCCTACATGTGTCCACAGGCATGAAAATTGATGCTGTTGCTGGTGATGAAGAGGACAACATGGACGACGACGATAATGGTCGTAATAACGGTGGTAGTCTGTGGCTGCATTATGATGGTCCGTTGTTAGTTTATAAGGTATGCCTCATCATCATACTTTCCACAGCCACAGATTTCACTCTATTCTATCGTTACTCTGCTGCTTTTATACTGCTTCTGTTACAAGTTTCCTTTTACTGATATCATGCTTTTTCTCGTGCTGAGTTTTTGCTAGCGCTCGGACGGTCGAATGATAATGATATTGTATTTTAGACAACCGACTAGTTCAGAGTGAAAAAGAACAAAAGCAAGGGATGACTAGTACACAATGATGATATCATATTCATGATGAAGACTCGTGTTATTTCCGCTTTAAAAATGTGTAACCCCTTCTTTATTGAGTAGCGAATGCTTTTCTCTGTGGTTGTACAGGAATAAAGTGCTTATATTGTATCTGTATGGTGATGGTGGTGTTATGTTTGCTCATGATTAACCCAAGACCTTTTCTAAATAGGTCAACATTCAAAAACCTGGAAATATTTAAGGTAATTAAAATTTTAGTTTCCCATGTAAGTGCTCTTAAGCCTATGCTCAGCTTCTCATGATATTATATGATAACGTTTACATGTCAGTGAACCGCGTGCAACTGTTAGATTCAAAATAATAGTGGTTTACTGAAAAGAGTACAGATTTAATAAAAATATTTAGTTTTTGGGTTACTAACGATAAGTCATTTTTTGTTCCGTGGTATATTAAAATTGTTAATTTTGATGGACTGTAAACTTAGTATTAGTTATACTCCAAAATTTTATTCTTTCGATAATAGTGATTTTCCACCTTTGTAGATCTGTCCATCCATCTTTGACGAGTTGTATATGAACTAAGAATGTCGAAATACATATCTGACTAGGATCCGGAGAACAAATTAATGTATTTCATATTTATAATAAAAACGATTTTACCAAGTGTACGTGGTCATACATATAGTTTTTGTAGATAACATTTGCTTACATGTAAGTAAGAACTACCAAGTTTTTTCTATGGTTTTCTAGAATGTCATTGAACATGTTGCTTTTAAAGTTCTGTGGCAACATGTGCCATGTGTTCTTTCCAATATTATATGTGCGCAGATGTAGTCATCACTGTCTCGTAGTTAGTATTTTTTTACATTTGTGGCTTGCTTCTTTTTTAAGATTTCCTGTAAAATATACATAGTTGAAGATATGGTTCACATCACGCATAACATTAACATTACCATGATATATGTGTCTCCTGAAAAGTATTTTACTTGCTGTGTTCCCTGCTTTCACTCTAGTAGCCAGATCATTCTTACATTTGCATAGTACGGTATGTTTTCAATATAACTGTTTCATCTTCGCTTCGTCATGAAACTCGTCGGTTCCTTCACACAATTCTTGTATGACACATAAAACCTTCGTCATCACTGATGTGATATAGCTTTAATAAGTAATTTTATATATGGAAACAGATGCATACTACGAGAAGCCTTTTAATAATGAATAAAAGAAAAATGAATAGCAATTTGATAGCATCCCATTTTCAAGTGGAACCGCCTGTAAATTGACGAAGACGAGTCTACACTATACGACTACATATACTATAAAGTTCGTAATGTATTATGATGACGATTACCACACGGGCCAAAAAATAAGTAATGCATAATATGAATTTGAGCAGGGAAAATAGAGAAAATGTAGGCACCATAAGTGTCCCGGTTACTTAAAAGGGATGACGTCAATATAATGTGTTTTATAATGAAACCAGTGCTCAATAAATTGGCCTTATGTAGCATAATAATAATCTTTATGATTTTGAGAAAGAAATGATATGAACCCTTTACTTGTGTACTTGCTGCACGTACAGGTTTTTAGATACTTTTACATATAGTAGCATAATAATAGCCATTCATTCCCTTTTCTCCATTACACACTTTGCTATATCACTGAAAAAGAGTCAAGCGCGAGAAAAAAATTAATGGATCCGCCGTGTAAAGTGTATATTATCAAAAAGGGAAAAGCAAGCTGTTAGGGAGTTAGAAATGAGTGGTTCCAAATAGGCAGTTATAAGGTCTCCATTTTAAGTGCCCTCACCACGATTTAGGTTTTTTCTGGAGTGCATCCCCACATCTTAACATCACCACTGCTAATAGACTACATTTTTACTCTCTATATTTTTAGAACATGCATAAAAAAGTGGCGGCTGGACAATTTCTTTCCAGCAGTGCATTGCGTAATAATAACTTTCCAGAGTAGTTCAAGTATAGACTCAATTTTATTTGTATTAAAACAAGACTGGAGTGATAATAATCTGTGGCACATTACGTGTGTTGGGTTGTGCATATATGGGTGCGTGTGTGTGTAGTTTCATGGTAAAGTTTGAACAAATGATACTAGAGGTGATGATAATGGTGATTTCTACGACAGCATGACTCACTACTAGGCTATAAGTATATTACATAGCTATAATGTGTCGTTTTACTATTATGTAAACCTCTATTACAAGTGTTGTCAAAGATACTCAGTGTGTCGGTTACTGGACCACATCACTAGCCTTTCGTGTGGTAAAGGCGCAAACTTTGTTGTTAGCTGAGATATACTAAAGACTAGCTAGAATAAAAAGGTAAGTGGATGCTGTGTAATGGCGAAAAAAAACTTTTAGAACATTGCTCCACTGTTCTAGGTAGATTCATACACTTGGATATGTTTATGATGTTTTTATAACACAGAATTTTGTCACAGTCACCACGCAAATTTTTTTGTCCTCCTCCTCCGCACCAACTAAAAAGGGCATGCATGGGCGAACGTTATAATTTCGAATAAATATAAAATGAGAAGCACGTAGATAAAAAGGGGAAAGTGCCCAATTGTACATACATAAGGAATGAAATCAGGTATGTACCGATTTGATGCACCTCGTCAGTTGAATAACCCAAGTTATATATGCATAAAGTGTATTGTGTGCTACTATTATACTTTCAAAAAATAGAAGATCAGAGGGAAAAGACTAAGAAAGAAAGGAGTGCAGTCAGATGGAAACTGGTGGTAAATATTATGAAGTTTACGCAAGAAACGTGGGAGCATCAGCTTCATCTAAAACGACGTCCATTAGATTGTCTGGCAATGATCAAGAGTACTCTCTTTATTTGTAAACTAGCAAAAAATATATATCTAGAAGGAAAGTTCAGAAATATGCTTAAAAACTCAGGTATATGAACATACACCAAGTGTATAAATGAGAAGAAGTGGTAAATAGGAAGCAGAAAAAATCACATGGATTGGTAAGGTGAAAGTAGAAATTCTTTTGGGGTGTTTGTAGATTTTTCGTTAGGAGAAAGTTCTTTTGCTGCTTCTCTGTTGACATATTTTTCTCACACAATACATACTTGTTCCATACTCTGAAAAAAAGTCGAAAGAAGAAAAAGTTTTCTTCACACATCTACAAACACAACGTGTTTGTCGAAAAAGACAAGTTGAACCAAAATCAAGTGTGAGTGTATGTTTTGAAGAAGAAAAGAAGAGAGAAAAAGAAAAGAAAAAATCTTCATCCGGTTCCCTGTGTTTTGTTCCTTCTTCTTTTGCTCCCTTCTTCCTATTATTGTGCATGCATATTTTTTTGTTCCTGTGTCGTGTAGTTTATTTTATTCCAAAGGAAAATAGAGAAAAGATGTATGAAAACATTAGAACGCTATTATTACAAAACTAGCACCACTCTACTGTCTGTTGCTCATTTTCAAATAGACGGAAAAGATTTTGCAATAGTTCCACCAAGCAATTTGGAGCTATTTCTCTTGAAAAAAGGTTTAGTCAGCAGAGGAGCAGGGAAAAAAGGGCAAAAGAATAGGAAACCGAAAGCAAAGCAGTTGTTAACACAGCGAGTCATTTTGCTTACTTTTCTTCTTCTCCATCGCGCATTCTTATTCTCTTGTCCTTTCAATCTAATGTCTCTCTTGTTTTTTCCTTTTCTCTCTCCTTTTCTCTGAATGCCACTGTATTACTCATCTTTCCAAGCTGCTGCTCTTTATTCCATTACACTTTTTCCTGTGCATAATAATACACGCACATTCCCTAAGATAAAAATGGTTGAAAGGCTAAAAGCTTCACCTACCTCTGCTGCTCTGCTTTCCCCGTGCCACTGTTCCTCCTGTAAAAATATCTATCTGGTGGTTGGCAGTTGTGCTTTTTACTTTAACCCTGCTTCCAGCAGTGCAAGGAGTAATGTTGATGATCATCATACAAGGATACTTTTTTTCCAGTACTGTTTCCTTTTTCAAATGGTTTTCTTGTCTCTCTCTCCCCTTTGTCCCTTCACGTATCCATCTTCTTTTCGGAGAATAGACAAACTGCGCTACACCAACAGCAGAAGGATGTCGTGTTCTTTCACTACTTGCAATAAACTGTGATCGATCCCTATGCTTGCTTAGTTGCTTTAATGTGTGTCTGTGTGCCTTTACTTTCTCCCTCCCCATCTTTCTCTCTCTCTCTTTCCTCTGTTGTTGTTTCTCCAACAGATACTCCCATGCTATAACATTTATATTAGGTACATGTGGTGGTGGTTCAAATATGAAAAAGCTGATGTACGGCGGTGGTGCTTCTTTCCCACTTTTCTTTGGCTAGTCTTCCTCTTTTCACTCACTCTTTCTGTTTCTTCAAACGTGAGGTGACTGCTTGGTATGCCTGTGAGGATAAAAATCGAAGAGTAAATACGTATATATTTCAGAGCACACATACACACAAGTAAAGGGAAACGCTTATAGTGCTGAGGGAAAAATGGAAAAGCAACTGGCTTTTCCAACAGTAAGTAAGAAGGAAGCATGAGGAATAAGTGAGGAGTGAGAGAGAGAGAGAGAGAACGTTGTAGAGCTGGAGTTTTTACCATATATCAGCATCACCACCAACCACCATCAACGGCAGCATCGTTCTCATCATCTTCCGACGTGCATCCTTTATAAGCAGTGCAAAAATGGGAGAGAGAGCTGAAAAGCAACAGCGAAAGAGTTGAGTTGTACGGACGTCGCAAGGAAGGAAAGCAGATGCTGAGCTACTCCAGTCCACGGTCCCAGTCCACGTTCGCTCTTTCAGGAAAGTGTTTCGGGGGGAACCCTTTTCCCGTTTGGGTATTTCCGATTAAGACACATTGTACAGGAGCTTTTTATTTTTTAAATATACAATAAAGACGGGGAGAGAAGAAGACGAAATAGGCCAATCACATTATCAAAATAGGAGGAAGAAGAGGCACATCAAGTGAGTGAGTAGTAGCTTTAAAATGGAAAAGTGAGAACATGAACTGTGTAACAATGGTGAATGCCGAGTATAAAAAACGAGGAGGCATAGTGTGCTTGCTACTTTTTTTGTGTGTATCTGCTGGTTATAGTCTTGCCACCATTACACTAGCTTAATGATAAAAAGGACAATAATTGAGACGTGTCGAGAAAGGATTGCCATTCAGTGTGGAAATTGCTAAAAATACACACAGTACGCACAGCACACTAAACATTTGCTCTTGAATAGAGGCACGACGAACTATCAAAAAGGCAGAGAAAAATGGACGAGCCTCGCACTACTGCTGCATCAAGTGCATTGGTACTTAGTTAACGTGAGTAATAAGGAAGAAGGGGAAGACGAACAAGGATTTAGAATCATTAGTTCAACTAGGCAACCAGTAGTTGGACAACGGAATAGCAACTAACTGCTAACGATTACAACATATTTCTATCACAAGAAAGCGCACACACACACCAGGACCATCATCATTCTTTTTCCGTTTTGTAATGCGAAACAACTTTATTTACTAGCTTAACAAGTGTGCGTTATTATTATATTTTGTTGGTAACTAAGAGAAAAACTACACGTTATTTAATGTACTACATTGTTGGAAGCCGAAACAGCAATGAACATATGTCAAGTACCCGATTCGTGAAGTGTGACGAGAGGAGGGAAAGAGAAATCGATCTTCAGGAAGGAAAAGGAAAATATTCCATGTTTCCATGTTCTCCTCGTAGCAAACTTTTTGTAGAAATCCTTATCTAATTACGCCAATCAGTCATTAATCTATAGTGCTAAATTCATAAAACTATGATACAGAGGAATGTACGATTTTCTCTGGGATAGTTTTATACATACGTGGTTCAGCGTTCTAGCTAACGGTTCTAATCCATCATCGTGCCACCATCATTGTCCTAATAATCAACAGTACAGTAACAACAAAAGCTTTGGATTCTCCTTGTGATTCAAAGAATGAATCCTGGATACAGTAATTTCTCATTGCAAACAAGAGCTGAGGAGAGTTTGGAAACTTTATTTATTGAACTAACTTCTTAAATGACTTTCTTCGCATGAGTCAAATCGTCAATCAATGAGTTTCGCATAATTGCTACTATGTCGGCTTAAAGTTTTGGTAGAAACGAAAAACAAAAGCAATCCAATCAAATGCCATTATTATCCAAACAAAGTCGGCAGTGTAAGAACGCTTAACTCAGCGACCAGTAGTAGTACATATACTAATAATACATGATACAATTTTTGCCTTCTGCCACCACCACCACATGGTTATTTGCAAAATAAAATAATCCCGACAAACATCATTACCTGCAGTAGCTCCAGCATCCCAAACAAACAAATATCGAACAACATGTATCACAGTTGAAAGAGAAAGTTCAGAGAAGAGTTGATAGGGAGCAAGGGCAACTTTCTTTGATACAAATGAATGGAATAACATCAGCAGATGTACAGACCCTATTTATTTCCCTTTTAGAATCACCACCACCACTTCGTACACCATTATAACTAAATTTCTAATGATTTGAAGAAAGCACATTTGAAGAAAAAAAAAGTTGAAGAAAAAGCCAAGAAAGGGGTACAGAGGATCCTCGTTCCCGTCATCGTCGTCGTCAACCTCCACCTCTTTTTCCAGGATTTAAAAAGTAAGTGTGGTAGTGGCCGCAGCAGCAGTCGTGGTGTTGATTGCGTGGCTAAATTAATCATCGTCCCTGTCGTCAGCAGTAAAGATATCTTTTAACAGTCTCCTTTACAACAAGAACGGCGTGATTGTCATTAACATTAGCAGCAACACAAGCATTTTTTATACCCACAGGACTCGAAGTCAGGAGGAGTCCAGAATCTCTGTTTGTGGTGAATGCAGTGGTGGTGGTGGGTGCACATCAAGTAGACACAAAAATACATTGTTGGTATTGTGGTGATTCAAGTAGGACTGCTGTTGCTGCTACTACTATATTTCCATCGCATCGCCTTTCCCTTTCCTCATCACTACTTCTTCGATTAACTGGAGAAAGCGGGACATATTATTGTATTTCATTACCATTTTCTCTCATTCCAGCTACCTTGTTTGTCATTGTGGTGGCGGTAGAAGTGGTTTCTTCGGCTGTTGTTGTGCTCTAGCCAGATTAATAATTCTTCGTAGTCACCAAACTTATCACCATCAACTTTCCCCGAACTCTTACCGACTACAGCCATCATCATCACAATTGGTACTCAAAGAAAAACCGTTTTTCGCTATAATACAAGTACAACCTCGCAAAGACTCTGGTACTGCAAAAACAACAAAGATACTTTTGTCAAATATTCACCAGCCAGAAAATTAGCTGCGACACACCGGGTTTTCCTTGAGGAGAACAACGTCAAGTCGTTATCTCAATTTTTAATTGTAATTGGTCTTGTCGTGCTTCTCGGAATCATAATAATCTACATCATAAGTAGTAGTTCCCAATTGTCTTTCAAAAGGAGTCTTCATGACCAGCGATTTTCCTTACTATTTGGCCCTGTTTGGACTTACGTTTTTCTTAACTGTGATTTGTTGCTGTGTCAAGGTATGGACTACGACGATCCAATTTTTTTTGCTATAAAATAAATATTTTGTTATCATAAGCCATGATATAATAATTATCATAGGATGATGTATATAAACAGCAAAAAATAAGCATGCGCGTATATTGTTTTTATGTATCATGCAGCTAATAATTCCCTTTAACTTTGAGGTAATTACCAAATTACGACTCTCTCTCTTCTTTCTCGTTTATTATTTTTCTCTTTAATACTATTATAACAAGTGACAGTTTCATTGATTCACCTGTACACATAACAGGTCATGTGGGATATCAACACTTACACAACTTGACTATAATCCTCTTACAAAATAACCTCACTTAATCATTCATGTAATACATCTTATTTATTAATATTATCACTAAGTTCTCATCATTACTAATAGCTATTAACCAAATAAAATTGTGTCCAATAACGCGTTTCAGTACACGCTAAACCAATGTTTTTCCTATATTTATAGTCTAGTATAATCTCTGTATATTATTCTCAATTACCCAAAGCAACCCACCACATGTTACACCAAAAAAAGGTCATGGACCGAAACAATACATACAATACATCTACTTTGTACGGTCCATTTTACCCTTTATACCTTTTCTATCCCTCTCCTCTTTGCTAGCTAGCTGACAAAAGGACCGTCGCACTGATCAGACTAATGTGTGCACCATAATATATAACACTTGTACATATTTATATAGGTCATTCATAGAAATAACTTGCATGATGACACTAATAACAGTGAACAGTAGCAGCAAATACCCTAAAGCTCTATAATTCTACTTGATCTAATCAAACTCATTAGCACACACTTCCTCCTCTTAAAAAACTCTTGTCTCGTTTTTTTCTGTTTTTTCTTCTCTGTCTGTAATTGCTGATTCTCGTAGCTGATAGACATAATTGACCGACCAACACCGAGAGCTAACACGATGCCATCATGGAATTATGCCAACTACCTGCAAAACAGCCCTGTTGCTATTCTCAACCCACATAATACGCATCCGGATCCATTCCTCAGGTACACGATGCTGGGAGAAAACCAAGGTACGTGTGTAATAAGATCAAAGGATTAGAAATAAATATAACAAATAAACTTGAATACTTGCATGTTATACTGCAAGAGAGAGAGAGAAAGACCTTAAAAAAGGATAGGGTCGCTTTCGGCTGACTCTCTCCGGCTCTTCCACTCAGCTCACTGAGCATATAGAAATGACTAGGTAATAGTCATCCAGTTCATCTAAAAAGTCAGCATTTCAATGTAGGTGAAATATACGAGAGTATCATAGTTTGATAATAAGTAATATATACAGCAACTACTATAAAAGCTCCAATTTAATTTTCGACATCATGATGCTATTCAGTTGAAATGAACGCTTGAAACGAACAGACCGACAGGTTGAAGTATCGTTGGTTGGCATATAAAAAAACCTTTGCTCGTGTGTGTGTGTGTTTCTACGTGTTTTTGAATGAGCATGTACCGTGATATGTACATTCTTTTTTGAGTCTAAACAAGTGGCACATTTACGTACATATATAATAACTAGGAACGTAATAGAAGTTTGCTATCATTTTCTCTTATCTCACTTGTAGCTTAATGTAACACAGTAAACACGGTAGTGTGCTAGCTGTACTGCTGCGAAAAAATGCGAAAAAAAGTCTGGGACATTGAATGAGAGAAGAATCATTTATAATCCCATTACTTCATTTCAACAACTCTTTAGAAATTCCATCTTGTTCGGAAAAAAGAAATTGCATGACAGCTAAATACTTACACACTCATTTTACACAAAGTTGTGCAAAAGCGACCACTTTTGAAAGCAATTTTCCTCATTTTTATACCTATAAGTGATGTGATGCTTTTCATGGTATACACATCGTGTTAAATGTTTAAAAGGGAAAAAAGATCCTGGAGCATGCATTGCATTAGTTACACGAGCAGCTAGATTTGTGACTGGTGCCTCTTGTCGAAAATCATCTTTTGAAGTGACGATTGTGGAGGGTACCTTTAACAATATTAAACTTTCATCTGGAAACTAGGAAAAATATACGGTACACAGCAGAAAGCAGGAGCAGACAGCGAGGAACATGTCAAATTGAACTCTGTATTTATTAGGAATGTTAGTGAAGGCCTTCGTCAAAGAAAGAATCAGTAATACTGATTCGAGTTCGCTGAAACTCAACAAAAAAACAAATTCAAGTTTTCAACAAAAAAGAAAAAGAACTTTTCATGAATGTCGCAAATGTCAGTATGTACAATTATCTATAAGCAAGCTTGCAAGCAAAAGTTGTAAATTGGTAAATACATGCGAAAAAGTGAAAGTTGATTTGAAACAGGTATGCATGTAGAATGTATGTAGGTACACGTGTATTGATAGAAATACTTACATAAAAGTACGAATAATTCCAGAGATGTAGTTATTATTATTATATAAATATTTGTAAAAAGGGATTCTAAATGATGTATTTAGACAAGTGAAAGGAGAAACGCTCAAATCACGTATGCATATACACATCCACAGAGTTTTTTTGGACAAGAGAAAGTTGAAAATTGTATATAACGTGAAAGTTTTATATTTTATTCTTCAAAAAGAAAAAGCAAGTTTCCTGATGCTATATACAAGTAACCATATATTCAACTTTTCCCTTTTCTCCTATACAAAAAACTGCTATGTTGAATTCGCAGGTATGCATACTCAGCACCATACACGAACAAAAATAGTCAAAAAGGAGTTCAAGCATATAGCTCTCCAGCAGTGAAATGTGCTTGTCTGTTAGGTGTAGAGAGTTTACACCAACTACTTGCTAGCTTTGCTTTTTGTAAGACATTTTTTTTGTATTCTTCAGCTGCTCTCGAGGTGGTGTGGTGTGTGTGTGGTGAAGATGATGACTTTTGTGCATGAACAATATACTTAACAGACGAAACAGTAACGCACATGTTTCTATTTATCCATCTTTGGAATTTATATTTATAAATGGGATTTTCATTTTAGAGTGAGTGGAGTAGAAATGTATGTATGCTATTTGCATGTATAATATTTTCTTTGTCAAAAAGTTCTACTTCTCATGCAACCAAGCAAGCATGGTGTAAAGGCGAAAGAAAGGGAGGCGGAAGAAGCAACAAGATGAAGAAAAAAGAATGGAATGGAGAGAAATGGGAAAGAGAAAGGGAAAAAAGATGCTCTTCTACTCACACTTGTTAAATATACATGTACAATGATGGGTTGTGATACAATGTACTTTTGGTAAATATGTGGTACATGCTGTGCGAAATGTGTACATGCATATATGAATGTACTTTCACTTTAGAAAAATTACAATTTTTCTTCTTTTTTTCTTCAGCTTCCTTCTTGTTGAAAAAAAGTTTTTTCCTAAGGCAAATTTTTTGTCAACAAACTTGAAAATGTTTTGTTAGTGAGAACGTAAAAAAGAAGTGAGTTTAATACTTTTGCTCATCTGATGTGTCTCTGTGCGCTTTCCGTAGGAAAAAAAGTGGTAACTTGCTTATATGAAAATAAGCAGATGGGCTCACACACACATACACTTGATACACTCATGCTTTTTTTCTCGAATGAAAATATATGAGCAATTCTTTCTCATCTACAACTTGTCACATCTGCTAAAATAAAAATAATTGTATAAAATCTCCCTACGCTTCGAATCTACCGTGTTTGTAGTGTAAAAAGTATTGAATATTTTTATTCTATTTTACGCTAACTATGGCAATGGCAATTCATACGTGGATGGAAAAAGGCGGAAAAATAATGAGACCGTCGATGTGAGTGAAAGCATGGGCATGTGAGAGTATATCCGAAGGATTTGTAAATTTCCAGTCGCCCATTAACTAGAATCACACTATAATTGATGCATCTGTCAGAAGGAATATTTTGGGAAATATTTCATGAATTTTCCCTTTCCCAAGTTGTTGATGGTTTACGATGATGGTGATAGGGAAAATGGTTGGGTGAGTTGGAACATCGAAACGAAAATCGTGTGCTTTCTCCTTTTTCGCCCACACTATTTACGAAAAGAGAAATGGCAGCTGTATATAGTGACGGGCTTTGTGGAAGCAGTAAAAGCAGACATCAGCACCAACCACTTTTTGTGTTTGCATGATTGTGGGCATTTCCAGAAGAACTTTTTTTTCTCCATATAGCCATCACCACATGAGCTGACAGTGCTGTTCTGACACTGCTGTATACAGAATGAATGGCGTTTTGAGGTTGAAAAGTTGCCTTGCATGTATATGTTCATACTTCTTTATCACTCCATTAAAAAAACATTTACCTCGGGGGTATGTGACTCCTCTTTGTAAATCGTGTACTTTCATAATACAGCTAATATATCATACAGAATAAATTATAGATGAAAATAGAGATAGATATACTATCATTTAATAAAACAAAATGCAAAGAATGAGAGAGAAAATGTAAAGAAACAAAGTAAAACTGTCAAAATGTATATGCCTCAGTGAGACTAGGACTAGACCAAAGGCGAAAAAGTTTACATAAAAAATTACAAAGGGTACTTTGAAACACCGATACATTGCTAGTATTGTGATTTAACACCACGTGAAAAACAACAACCAAGTGGTGTAATTTTCTCTGTAAATATATGTACATTTATATCACAAATTTTATGTTCTAAACATAACAGCACTAGACATGATGACGACGCTCTTTTTACTGGTGTGATGGTATAGATAGCTATACACACCAATACAATATTGAAATGCAGCAAACCCACATCAATTTCCCTGATAAAACTTGGAAAGAAAGGCTTTCTCCAGGGCTAAAGTGAAAACTTTCCCCACTTTCCCTGATCCAATTACCCAGCGACAAAACGCTTGTTCTCTTGCCAAAACCTAGTAAAGCCAAAACCAAAACGCGAGTAGACAGGAGGAAGAACACAAAATAATAGTACGTGAAGTAAAAGAGCAGCAGAATAGCACAACACACTGCAAGTCAAAAATACCAAAATACATTTAATACAGAAAAGAAAGATACTAACTGACTGATAGTTATATCTGCCGTCGTAATAGTAATGATAATGCACCATGTGCTTGCTAGGGTCCAAAATGAGAGCGTATGCAAGTAAATATGTACACTTCTTTTTGCCGATAATGTATTACCACCAAAGGCTTATCAACCACCGCACCATACCATACCACTACCACCACTTCATTCTAATGCTCACACTTTGCTAACACGAGATTTGGAATCAGCTTGACAGCGTCGGACGGCGGATGAGATCTAGTGAAGCAGCCAAACCATAGGTAAATGTATTCACATCCAGCGTTAGCATTTACTCTGGGTCCCTAGTTTTACGGGAGGGGAAAAAGTTAGGAAAAGAAAACTTGGTGGCAGGAATTTTCACTTGGAACCCAATTGGTAGAAAAAAAGTCCTTTCGGATTATCTTTCGCTTGACATGCTCATATACATATACTAGGGAAAAAAGTTACACCACTAGTCTAGTCCCAAACATATTCAGTCTGTTAAAAGGCTAATTTACTTATGAAACTATTTACTGTTGCAGTGAGTAGAGTAACGGGATGAAGATCCATTCAACTGGCTTTAGTGTGTAGTACATCACAAGCTTTTTAATTACTGTCAAGTCATTCAAGTTGTTCGTTGGCACTTTTTTTTCTTGGCGGATTACTCCGCCTTGGCATTTTCCTTTGGTAAAATATAATTCAACATGTCAATTTTTTTCTCTTTTTCTGCTTATTTTCACAGGAGGTCTGGCAGGAGAGGAATACCTGACAGCAACAACAACTCATGCTCACACGACGCAACCGGGCTTATATCCATCAACCTCTCGAAGCGCAATATTCTCACAAGCGCAGCAAATACGGGCAGCTGCAGCAGCATCCGCGGCCGTTGCTACTGCCGCCTCAATCGTTAGTGGACACTCTTTACACTCTGGACATTCTGATCATGACTCCAATAATGACTCACAGGCCTCATACTCGGATGAACAATCTTCGAGGCTACCCCCACCACCTCCTCCTGCGGCACCTGCGCCAACACCTATGATGCCACCGACCCCTGTTCTGTACAGCATTCACGTACCTGAAGAACGAACGAGGTGTATCAGGCACGGCGGTGGCGGTGGTGGTGAGCTCCCTCCGAAATACGAGGAAGTTTGCTTTGATGTTTGATGACTGATTTTAGACCAAACAGCTAGACTTGCTGTTCCACTAAAACTATTAATGGTACTACTACTCTACACTTCTCCGACTAATTTTACAAATACCAAACTTATATAGCAACTTATAGTAAATGATAATGATAATACTTGACTTAAGCTAACAACGTAACAAAAAACGAGCAGCATATGATTACTTATGAGGAAACTACTTCCATCAAGTCTTGAATACTTTTACAGTAGAGTTTTAGATAACGACTTATCGTAAAACATCACATTCACATACAAATAAGTACATACTATATAGACTCGTCAACTATACCAGTTACGCATGTAAATGAAGGCTTTAAATCAGTGCGAAATCATGAAATGCAAACAATGAGCGCTACGAATTCAAGGAGTTCTGAGTGGAGTTTATTGAAGTTCTGAAATTTTTGTTCTCAATGACAAATCTTTCATATTGAACACATTCATGTGGTTTAGGGCGTCGTCTGCTACATTCAAGTAATGGTGCTACCATAAGTTTCTCTACTTCAAAAGTATATTTGCGTGTGAATCGTTATCTTACCTTAACGTTGGTTAGAATTGACGATATATAATCACAACTGTTGCCAAATGAATGGATCAATGAATTTGACGGAAAAATTAACAACTTGAGACGGTTAAGCGACCCGGAACAGTGCTCAGAACCCCTTTACATTAGAGAAAGTTGAGAGAGATATGAGATGAAAAGATGGCTTTGTACACATATACATACACACATTAAAGATCATCACAGCCACAGCACTTGTAACGCACTAGGCGAGGAAAAGTTGAAGTGATGACTTCGTCGTAGTCATAAAATAACCATTATAAGACTCTTCATTCCTTCGGTTTCTCTTCCTGAACCATGCCAAATTATTAACGCTCATGTAAGCGTATTCAACTTTACACTATTTTACGTGTATGTGTACTTATTACTCGTTTATCGAATCGCAAGTGATTATAGAAAAAGGGCCAACTTTCAAGTGTTGGCGAAAACCACTTAAATAATCTTCGTTTATTATGCTTGCAATATGCTCTAAACTATTTTGAAATACTATAGCAATTACTTAAATCCTTTTATCATGTTTTGGATCTCAGATTTATCTTTAATCAAAAGGAAACCATGTATTGTTCATTCAACCATTCTTTTTTCTTACGTGGTGTAAATTACGCTGCAAAAACACTGTGCTGAAGCGCCATGTCGTAGAAATAACTAATGTGTAAATAGGCACCGTGGTAGAATATTTGTGCCGTAAATGACAAGTAGCGTAACGACGGGAGCAAATGATTAGATGAGAATTAAGCGAGGCTTTTAAATTTCAAACAACTTTGAGTAGAACTCGCTGGAGGCACAAATCTCAAAAGATATACATAGAATCAAATAAAATGTTTGTCTACATTGAGATCAAGGCAAAATTATATCAGAAGAAAACTACCAAAGGTTTCTTTCGATGAAAGATTGAATTCGTATTTGAATCCTGAAACGCCGTCTCGTACTGCCAAAACTGATTACAAAAATAAATTTTGCTGCTTTTTAATCATTATTGAGTAAAAGGCACAAACGAAAAAATAATCTCTTTTCTGAGATTTTAAATGTGTACATTGATTATTTCAGAATCTTTATATATGATATATATACAACATATTGAATACATTTTACTTTAAATATTTATAATCAAGATACTCAAACTCAAAGAAAAACTCAAAAGATGGAATATAATGTATTAATAACTTATTAGTGTTCTATAGAATACCCATGGGAAAATTTTACACAGAAAATTTTTCTAACGAACTATTTTAAGTAAAGAAGAAACTCTCAGGTAACGTTTGGATATTTTATACAATAGTTATCATAAATAAAAACTATACTAATAGATATTAAAAGGATTATAGGATTAGTCACGCGTACTTTTTGTGGTACACAGAAGGTACACTTTAAGTAAATAATAATATGATACTGGAGTAAATCTTATAGACTCACTAAAAACGAATATACATTTACTATACAGATACTATATATGGGTTACTAAAATGTATTATTATTATTATTAGATTGCGATTATTTGCTCAAAGAAGCGCAAAACGTGAAGTTTTACTAGAGAAACGATAAACTTTCTTCTGAAAAGATTCTTCAGTTCTAAACATTTCTCTAGTTAGAGCACAAGTTATGATGAAAGCATCGCCGAATCAGAATGGAGGACAAGAAGGAAGAAAAGTGTCTTGTCCTCGTCTCTATACTATTTCCCTTTTTAAGAGTCCTTTCTATATAGCCCCAAAAACGTATTTCATAGTTGCAATAACTGTAAATCATCACTAAAAAGGTTCATTTTTATCTAATTTCCATGTTGCAGTTTTACACTTAACTGACTTCACACAAAACCTGTCCTTTTTAAATCATTCTCTGCCATAAACACACACATACAAATTGAAATGATTGAGTTAGATTTAAGAATAGTTTTTTCACTACCCTGTGAACTTAAAATACCTCTGAGAAACCAAACCACAATCACTAAAAGTCAATGAGCAAAATGATCTTTCTCTTGTAATTAATACTAAGATACTTTAAATACACACTAATTCAATGGAAGTGCCAACAAGGAATCCTATTCGTTTTTAGAACCAATTTATCTTACCTTCCGGTAAAAATGCTTTCACCAACAACCCTCCGAGTTTTGCTTAAATCTGGACCTAAAAAACCACCGTGTTTCTTAACACTTTCAACTTGTTCATATATTCCTGCATTTAGACTATCTACCATATCTTTTATTATGCCATATGCCATGACCATTATCGTCTTTATATTTGAGAAATTTTATGAATATAAACCATTTTTGCACGATTTGAAAAATGTCAAGACCGAAGAAACGGCAGCAATATTTTAAAATTAGATTTAAATTAATTAGTGCACCTTTATACACAATGTTTCCAGTGGGTCTATTTTGAAAAATTAATGAGAAACTCCACTAGAAAAACTAATAGATGAATTAATCATAAGATTTTCCGTCATGCGTCAGGCCACAACCGAATTGGAAACATATCCTCTTTGTCTATTAACTAAATATAGTTAATGTGTTATACATGTTCAACCTTTATAAGGAATAAACAGTGTTCCCCCTTTTTCAGAAAAAAATATAACCTAAGTTGGAAATCCTAGAAAACCATTTCAAACAAATTCTAATGCAGTTTGTGCGAAACGATTTTATCACCTACATATTTACTCAAGTAAACGCTATTCCTTTTGATATTCATGAATTCCTTTTAGATAGATGCCTCACAGCTAAACCATAGCAACTGAACTACAAGATGGTTAGTAGTTGGATTGGTGCACTATCCTCAAAAGCAACATTAAGATAGTAAGCTCATTTCTTTATCTCATTGAAAGCAAGCAAATGCAAATACACGATTGGCTAAGCAACGAAAGAATCCATCTAAATTACACGCAAAAGTATTTATTAGAAGAAGATTACAATTTCCCCGTCAAATTTTCCCATGATTGATAAGAAAAGCAATAGAGTGGAAAATCGATACATTTATTATGTTTATAAGATACAGCATGTGATGCATCCTCTTTTGCTTGTGTAACGATATGTATTTCTAGAAAGAAAAATACTTTCCTCTTGATTTCCTTTTCTCTTTACTTTTAAATGTGTTATGTATATATTCACATAAGATGTGTGTTTTGTATACACAAGCAGTTAAGAGAATGAATGTGTTTGTAAGTACGCACGTCCGTTTGTGAGGCTTCCTCTTGATTTGTTTGAAAATCGAATCATTTATACACACATAAATAGCATAACCACCTACTTTTTTTCTGCAAGCACACAGAGAAAAATACAGAGTACTTACTGAATGTTTTGTATACGTTGCTTTCTTCTTCCTCTTTGTCGTTTTCTATAATGTTCTTTTTTCCTCTTTCATCTTTTCCTATTGAAATGCATATCAGTTTCGGTTGGGATGTTTCTCTAGTATTATCCAAGACGTAGAAGAGGACTTTAGTGGAAAAAAGGAAAGCAGAGAGAGAAAAAGAATGGAAATGAAAGAATACAGTAGCGTGAATTCACGTATATTTTTATTATTTCTTCTACATGACAGAAAATGTTGAAAAAGCTCTCAACGTATCAACAAGCCTCGTGTGTACACATTGTGTTCTGCATTTTTATTTTTTTGACTTTGTGACCCTTTCAACATTTACACATTTTGATTATTAAGTTCCAGCTATTCAATGGAACTTCTTGACATTGTTAAAAGAAAAGTGTCCACATGCCTGACAGCATAAATTCACTAGAACGACTAGGTAGGTTTTGACCAAACTGTGCCCACGCAGACATACAGGTACCGCATGCGGCCTGGAAATCAAACCACCTGGGATAGGAACATATGTGACAACTGACTTCAATCACATTTAACACACAACTTACTTCATTTCAAAGCCCACAAATATGCATGCTGAATATCTTTTTGATTTGGTCAAGAAATTTATTTGTAGATCTAAATGATCGAACTAAGATACAGTTTTGGATCTTGAGTATACTTGGTTTACCGAGTTGAATTTATCAGTAGTTGCATGAAGTATTTTTTGTAAGAAACATGGCTAGTCTTTTATGTGTCTTTGATATTGTTTATATTAAGACGGGAAAGCTGTTTTGCTGAGCATTTGATCTTGACCATATTGAAATTTTCGACCTTAATGTTGGAGAGTATCAAACATGAATTACCTTTTGACTGATTGATAAAAAACATTTTTCCATTTTTGAAATTAGTGTGCACTGCACTCAGCACAGCACTGTATCAAAAACTTTCAACCGTACCTTTTGCCTATGCCACCTGCAATGCAAACTATCAATAACTTTTACCTTCCCATCACCAATTTTAGAGTGACCCCTCGAGCTTTTAATTTCTTTTAAAAACATTTTTTGATATTTTATTTTAAATCTAAAAGTTAATCAAAACTAATTTAACAACAACCTCCTCGAGGGAGAAAACTGTGTTCGAATTGTAAGTTTTAGAGCAAGCACTTACCAACAAAGCCTACCTTCCCACAGTTTAAATATACATAATTCAAAATTTTGCATGACTTTTTATGAATGTTATGTAAAAGTATTTATACTTGTATTTCAACAAATGTATGTACGTTTATCCAAATGTACAAAAAGTGAAAACAACCAAAATCTTTAAAGCGGATCTCTCAAAGACTTTTTTCAAACCACAATGACATTTTACATAAAAAATTCCAATTGCCTGCTAAAAGAGGTTTGGGAGCGAATATGCATGATTTCTCACGGAGATTTATAACCTAATATCGTTTTTGCGTATTTAGTCGTAAAAACAGGCGCTTTTCAAAATAAAAAGAATTTCCCACGAAGTATTTTTCCTAGAGAAAAGGCAATGTTTTTCCTTTATAATATCTCGTAAAACAGACCAAATTTCAGTCATATTCCAGAAAGCTCTAAGTTTCATCATTTTACACACATATGAATTATTACCTATTTAGTACCACACATAATATGATATGATAACGATAACTTTATACCTAAAAATTTATCTGTAAATATATGGCTCTTCCGACAGTAATAGTTTACAATTCAGGTACTTTATGAAACATTCACATTCGTCAGACACATTCTGTGATTCCGGAGATTTTTTTTATCCCACAGACGATTTCTGTGTATTCAAACATGCACTTTGATCTCATAATGTTTGTACATTAAGGCACCTACGTAAAGTAAATCCATTAAAATCATCAAAGCTAATTTTGATGAATACAGGAAAGAGCATAAAAATATAATAATATAGATGTGTGTGTATTTATTCAGTCATGCCTATATATTCTACATTACAACGAATGGAAATCGTACAGTGAGCTACAATAATGCTACAATTTGTTAGTAAAAAGCATATTCATTTTATTTCTAAAACTTGACTTTTTCAACGCACTGTATGCTTTTCTAATCATTCACAAGTTAGAACAGAAAGAAGCCTAGAAAATGTTTTCTTCATATGGCGGCAGTAGAGAGCACAAAAACTTTTACCCAGTTTTAGTTCCACATCTCTATGAATTTTGTAGTTGGGTAGTTCTGGAGAAACCTTTAGAATTTTTAAGGGCCATTTTTTATTTGCATATAAGTTGACATTCATACATGAACATTAAAAGGTGCTCTGTTCTCTCTGCCTTTACATGTTTAGTGGTTCAGAATAAATACCAACGCAAATAATATTTTATCTCGCGTCATCTCTCTGTAGCACAGTGTTACTTTGTGAGCAACGTTAGTTGATCTGTGCTAATCTCATTGTGTAAAAATATATAATCCTCTTCTAGTCGTGTCTACGTCGTGTTTCTATTTTTTATTACAGTTTCTATCTTCATCTTATTATACCATGTAAAAAATGCACGATATATTTTTTCTACTTCCCATTTTATAATGAAAAAACCAACTAGCATGCTTGAATGCCATAAAGACCTCATCTTGTAGGGCCACAATCAGAAATGACGGGACCGTATTAGCGTTAATACCTTTAGAATGACCCAAACGTATTCCATAATATTTCACTTCAACAATTTTCAAAATTAATCCCTATCCAAAAAAATGTAAGGAAACAGTAATGGTATACTTACAAATGTATATTCACTGAATTTTTATAACACAATCTTTTAGAATTTATAAATGAATACACACACGTGTTCTCTTCGCAGTTATACTACAATTACACGATGAAAAAATAATATATGTATTATAGAAAACTTTCTCTTTGATTATCTCGTACCTTCATGTTAAAACACATTTTTGTGCATAAACAGTTTGCACATCCCTCTTTTGCACTTTTAGTTTAAAAGTACTTTTTTCCTTTAAAATATTCTAACCACCTTTACAGATGTTCTCCCGTTGCATCTCATTCGTCCAAAATCATCACAACACAACGGTAACACAAATTTTGCCACAAAAACTCAACAGTATTGAGAAACAGGAACATCAGTTTATAAATTCACAACAAAAATATCATACATAATTCATCATTATTTCCATGCGCGTGTAAATTCTTAAAACACAACACTCCTAAATAAATAAAGTATAAGTTTTCGAATGTGGTAGGACATTAACATTTAATGATGGACATCAATTGCAAGGGAGGCATGTATGTTCTAGCCTTCAAATCCCATTAAAAATTATTGCAGAATACGAATTAGAATGTAGAACAAGTGAGAAGAAAAAGATATTCTGGTGTCCATTTACAATTATTTTCAAATAATTAAAATTGTATTATCAGCGTGGGGTAAAGAGATATCCTGCATTGGGCACAGCTTTTTTACTCCTATCAAAGTCATCAAACACACACATGTTTGTATAAAAACATGGATTGGGAAGGTTAGAATAAATGTATCTCCTTTGTTAGCAAAATAGAATAAATTTCTAAGCTTTAAACCAAATAAGCTATCAAATTATGTCAGAGGTACAATCATGAGCATCGAATTTCGATGATCGCTATGGTGTTACTAATATTTTATACTCATGTCACAAAATATACCGATTAACTTCTGTAGTGTTCATAATAAACATACTGACTAATTTTTAATGGATTTAGAAAGTGATAACAAACATTGAGCAAACAATGAAAATGTAATAAATGTCTCACTAACCAAGTACGAGTGTTGTTTGTAATACAAGTGTTGAATGACTATATGTATCTTGTAAAGTTTGTTGTAAGTTCTAGATTGATGTTTGCAATTTGCATACCCATCTTTAGCAAATACTCATATAAACCTTTTTGTTAAATAAGTAATGAATTCGTTTTTCATACTAAATTAAATGAACAATTAACTATAAACTAAAAAAATTCTACACTGCTTCACTTGACTAATCGTAAGTACATTATGCAAATTTAAAGTGAAAGTTTTCTTATAACAATAACTATAATACTTGTTATTTGTAAAAACGTACTAGAATATTTATTATCTAACAAATTTTTCCCAAGAAGTAATATTTCACTATCGAAAACTAATATAATTGCAAGAATAATGTATGTATTTAATTTTAAAAAAAGTACATATAAATGCAGTTTTGGAAGACTACATTGTACACACATATAAGTCTAACTAGAAATCAAATCTACTATGCAATTGCGATAAATGAGTGTAAATAACAAAATAAATTACTATACATTTGTTAATTGTACTTCACAACAAAAAAACGTTGCCCACCAAACAAAACCGTGTGTGCATTTAGACAAAATATTATTGTACCATTTTAACATTATTATATATATGGTTGTGATTTTAATTTATAAAAAAATAAATACACGAAATTATATACAATGTAAACATATGTAAGTTGAATATTATGTGATCAAAATTACTACGATATGCATATTTCGCAATCCAAACGATGTTGCTTAATCTCCTATCATACCAAACTCACCTTGAAATTTAGATTGAAATGGAACGCAAGAGTGATTGGAGCTTATGATGAAGTTGATGATCGAGGTAAGTAAACAAACCCACTACCCACCACATATAACAATCAACTTTGCCAAAATGCAATAGATTGAAATACCTACGTATTGCTTGATTGAATAAATATTACTATTCTGTTCATTTTATACAAGAGACGAGGCGAGAGAGAAACATTTTTCCTCTTTTGTAAACAAAATCAGGTCTTTTGTTTACGAAATGTTTTACACATGGAGAAATTTGATAAATGAAAGTCAAACAGGTGGAAGTCTATGAAAATATTTTTGACAGCCTATGATCCCCTATTCTTCTTCCACTTTGTCAAAACGGATAGGTTCAAAAATAATGAACTCTAGTGGCTTGATGAATGAAGGCTTGTGTATGTGTACACCTGTACATTATGAATTCATCATACTTTCGACAGTCTCGACAACTTTTGCAAATAAAACCTACGTACTCACTCTTCATAAATATATGGACGTACGCAAGAGTACCAAAGTACTTATGAAATAAGCATAAACCTTGTAATCCCAATCTGAAATATATTATGGATCGCCGTTGTAGGAGGTAGAGAGAGGTACACGGTTGCTACAAAAAATATGATTCCATACTTTACAAGAATTTAATGAAATTGGAAGGGGATGAAAGGAGGAGATTATTGTTTCCTTTCTTCCATAAACTATAGCAGTATAGCAAATCCATGACATTAATCCTCAACTTATACTCACCATTCAACGAAGCATGCATTGATGCTCAGAATGTAACTAATATTTCTGGTTTTTTTTCATAAAAATACATCCGCTGTTTTCGTGAAAACCATCCACATACACAGCATACCTGTTCTCCAGAAATCCATGTCTCGTTCACTTCCACATGAATTACAGTCTTCATGTTCTTTTTTATTTAGTTATTTTTAGGTACATGAGTATGCATACTATATGTTTTACTTTTGTCCATGGAAGTTTGTGGAAACTCGAAACTTTCTTAGAATAAAGACTCTAAAATCCTGCTTGAGTTATGTACATGGCAGGAAAATTGACTTTCACGTTGAGAGACATAAAAAATTGCATAAATATGTGTTCTAGAGATGTTAACTCATATGTACATAGTTGAACAGTACACTGTTACTAAGGTTGATTATTTGATGACATTATTTTGTAAATAGAAAATGAATCCACGACCCAAGGCCCAAATAATCGGAAAAATAAAGAAGAGATGATGATGACAAAACAGATGGTCAACAAATTCATATGATGGGATCCCTAATAAGAATGCGCTTGCAAAAAAGGCTTTTTAAAATAAGTTTGGTTTTTCAAAAACCTGCATGCATGTCTCGAAATAATAATTTTGCAATAATATGATCGTTCGTGACATGCTGAATATAAAATATTACAGTATTTCTAATGAATTTCACTACTTTGTTCACACATAAATTAAAGCTGTTGTTTCAACTATTTTTGCTTTCCAAAATAAATATTTTGCAAAAACATCATCTTCCTTTTTAGTTCACCCTTTTTATTGAGTGGATGTATTAGAAAGCTTGACTTGGAAATTGTTGTAAGGAACCAGTGAAGTAGAAATTCGGCAATTCATGTTCACCCCGAAATTTCAAGATGCCTGGTGTCAACACGAAATCCGTAGCACGACACATTCTTGTAAATCACGAAAGACAAGAAAACAAACACATGCTCTTGCTGGCAGGAGAACAGCACACATATCTTAACTCGGTGTGTTAACTTTGAAATGCCACGCAAAACCCATGTTGCTGTCTGTTTCTTTCGGTTTTGTAAGTTGTCTTCATATGGAAATATTTTTCATGTATAGGACCCATTTTTGCATGTAACTTTTTATTTAGAGGAAAATAACGTCTTAAAGGCAAGAAGCGGAAAGGATAATATGGTGGATTGTGCAAACTTGGCTCAATATGCCCCAAAACCCTGTTTTGGACAATCGATTCTTAGAACGAAAAGTTTACTTTTATGCCTATGTAAATCCTCAATCCGTTAACCCATGAGAGCATTTGAGCCTCGTATTGAAGTCTGAAGTAAATAAATAGCGTATTTCATCACCACAATATTTCTTCGGAATAAAATGACCGCTGCTTATTTTCTCACGTATTTTTTCGTTGAATCATGCCAGTCAAGCAAAACATAATTTGTCTCATCCTTTTTTTCGATTTACCAACTATATTGTATATTATTGCGTCAATACAAACTAATAAATTCTTTTGCGTATTTGTATTTGCTAATTGAATGTTATCTACGAATACGACGCAATATACAAAGGACAAGTTTTATAAAGTTCATTAGGAAATATTTGGAAATCCAAAGAGTTCTTTAGTTTACTATTTAATATTATGACTCATGGCTATGTGGACCGGACCAACTCTAGAAGGTTGCCAAACAACGAAAGTACTCATAGCGCCATCGTTTATTTTACCACTAAAGCTTTTTCCCTCTTGTGTTTTTGCTTCCGAAAATTCAACTTTTTCACCATAGATGTATTCAATTTCACTTCCTCGAAATTTCCAAACTACCGTTTTGTGTTCATCAGAAAAGTAATCCTTTTCATTTTGAACGAACAAGGTGGCTCTTAAATGAGGCGTAGATCACAACCATATAAAAAAGACGTAATATGCTTAAAATTCGTTCACCTGGCTTATTTCACAGGCTTACTTACCATTAGTTTCTGTATGGATGGTGCAGATCTTTCAGCGCCTTGCTTAGTATTCATTAATTTTTAATATTCATTTATTCATCTTCTGCTGCCTGAATTTTGTCACAAACACTACAGAAAGATACCACGCATGCAAGAAAGGTATATCTGCATAAAGTATAGATGCAGTAAATCCATGACCATATTATACTCAAAATATTTTATCTTTTACTTATTATTTTATTAACTTTTGAAAATAATATAATTTTGATGAACACTATTTAGTAAAAAGTATATGTAGAAAAGAGACGGACATCTCGAACTGACAAATTCAGCAAAAGATTCCAATTCTTTAAGAAATTGGAGAGAAAATGACTCTTTTAGTAGCCTCTTTTGAAAACGGTTGTTATTGTGTTCATGCAAAAAAATCCTTGGTGCTATTCGTTTTTACGGAAGCACTGTCCGTAGACTTAAACTGTCCGTAGAACTATGTATAAAGCTTTACGGTAGATAGTATGTACTTTCTCAATCCATCGAAATTTTCAGGCATCATTTGCATATGTAGCCATGTGAATTGATAAAAAGTTACTTTCCGCGAAACAAATTTAACCCAGGACTTGCAGACTGACGACAAAATGGTAGAAGTATTACTAATAAAAATCCCTTTCGATTTGCAAGAAAGTAGCGTTCCTTTGTCCTCACTTGATAATTCCAATGAAATCTAAATTAGGTTTAGAAATCCTTGTATTGTAAATGAACTATGTTCATGGTTTTTCAATGAAATTCTACGGTACTTATTGTAAATGTAGTGAAACTGGAGTAGCAGTAGTTTTGTTCAACAAAACTTAAAATATCTCAAAGTAAATGCACAAAAAAACCTCCAATACTAAATATTCTATACATTATTCAATCTAAGTACAATGTGAGATATTGTACTCAAATTCCCCAATAATACTTGATCAACTCACTCAATGTTTAAGGCTTATAATTTAAAATCTCCTAGACATTTTTGTTTGCAAGTTCATTCAAATATTGTTCATGAACTACATAGTATGGAAAATAATTCACGCATGGGAAAGGTTATATTCAAAGAAAATGCAGATTTTCCGGCTATTTAATTTGCAATTTTTACATCAGCTCCTACATTTCGAAGCCTCTATAAAATTTATACGAATATACATATATCATATATACGAAGGTTCAGGTTGGAAAGTTGAGCGTAGGTTTAACGTTAGTATTGCTTGGTTGCGTTGCAATACTTGTAAAT